>MU226234.1:2120477-2131096 GCA_018584345.1 Thuja plicata
GTGCCTATGCAAGTACACCATGAAACGAGAGATTCAAATGCATGAAAATGAGATCTACTCTATATGATTGCAATGCATAAAAGGAAATTAATCTAAATGATAACAATGCATGATTAATCTATGAAAGAAATACAAATGCAAGTTTAGTCTATGAAAATAAATATGAATCTAATCTACATGAATAGCCATGGATGCAAGAAGAAGACAATAACAGAGAAGTTGCAATATCCAAGCTCAAGTGCTCAAATGCTCCTCCAAAATTGCTCTCCAAACCTGCAGCATAACAACACTATGAAAACCTAATATCAAAATGAGAATGAGAGATTTCCTTATAAAGAAAAGTGAGCGATTAAGATTAAGAGGCAAAAATCAAAGCTTATGATTAAGAGGCAAAAAACCCACCACTTAAGAAGATGTGAAGAAAAAGGGATTTTTATTTACTTTTTTATTTAATTTATTGCCTTTTTCATCAATTAAAGTGCTTTAAATGGGGATTTTTATTTATTTAATTAAAAGAGGGGTTTTCTTTCAATTAAATAAATTAGAAGAATTTTATGTAATTAAATGGGGGGAATTAAATTTAATTAAATAAGAGGAATTTAATTAAAAGGGAGATTAAATCTTTTAATTAAATGAGATGATTTTATTTAATTAAAAGGGAGATTAAATCTTTTAATTAAATAAAAATGATCAAACCTTAGGAAATATTGAAATAATTGAATAATTGAATTAATTACAATTTGATCAAGGAAATTGATTTGAATTGAAAATGTTGCAAAGCATTGATTCAGAAATTTCATAAATTGATAAAATGATAAATGGAGCCCAAAGTCTAGGCGACCATTTTAGGGTGCATACCCCTGTAGCCTTTATATTTTGATGTTTGAGACTTTTGGATACCTGTTTGAGACATTTTGATTTAGATATTTATATTAATAGACCATGGTTTTGATGTATGAGACTATTTTTTTAATGTTATTATATTGATTTATACTACTATTGTCATTTATGTTGTTATACTACTGTTGTAACTCGTGAATCGGTGATTTATTTGCATATTGTCTTGTTAATAATGAATTATTGGCATATCTATCTCTCTTTCTCTCTATCTATAATTCTTAATATAGTTTGAAAAATTCACACATATTTTAAAAATTTGTATACTGTTGTCCCTAGTCCCTGTCCCTGAAACGTCGTAGAACATAGAATAATTATCATACTATTCATTTGGAGGTTAATGCCTCCTAAATGAGGAGATTTGGAGGTTGGTACCTCTCATTAAAAGACATTGGTCTCTTGTTGGGTTGGTGCTCAGTGGTGGGGATTGGTGTCGCCAGTGAGTTGGTGTCATCAATGGGTCGATGCCTACGAAATTCGTAAGAAGGTTTCCTACAAGCAATATTTTGTTGTGTTTTTCTCCCGTATGGGTATCCACATAGAATCATGCCTCTTATGAGTGTGGATTTTTGTGATTGCTTCATTGTGACTATTAAAGTTTAATAAGCAAAAGATTGTCTTATACTGATTCACCAAAATGTATTCCCTAGATGTTTGAAGCTAAAGCAAAGGTATATAACATGATTGTTACTCCAAAGCCATTTACAATAGTCTAAGATGTCTACATACTCAAAATCCTTAGTAGATCAATCACAAAGAGAACAATGGAAGCACACCTAAAAAACATTATGCTTCGGGGATGTCCCCGCAGCGCAACAACAGTTGCAATGCCTTGTGGATACGACAGTCTTGTGTTTGAACCCCATAACAAATGAAAGCCCGAAGAAAATAGTTCGTGTGCTCACGGAGAACAGCCAACGCTTGCTGCCAAGGAAGTCAAAAGCAGACATCAGCATTGACTTGGACGAAGGATCATGCTGCCAGTGAGGAGATATAAGGAGCTGAGCTTGTTAGATGTGCAGGTGCAGTCAACCGGAGAAATAAGGAGAGATAAGGAGTCGTGGCGATCAGAGTGATGGAGAGAAAAGGAGTTGTAGAGGGATACAGAGATTATGAGTGATAAGGAGGCACTCAATCAACCATAGCAAGTGGCACGCTGGAGTGATAAAGAGTTTCATAGAGAGATAAAGCGGCGAGATATAAGGGAGAGAGGACAAGAGGAAAGGGGTGACTCAGCGATAAAATACAGATATCAGCAAGAGAAAAATCAAGGTGGTGTTAAGGCCACGGCAACAGCATAAAAATTACCATAGGGATGGGTCCCCCATTGTAACTCCACTAGTTCATAGCTCCAGTCAAAAGCAATCACCGGCCAAAAAAAATATTAAAAATTGAGTTTCATGACATTTAATTTAGAAATCTGTGAACTTCACTTTCACATGTTCTCATCAAGTACTATGTACACATAAACTATCAAACTGGCATTTATAGCCCACATTAATTCAAGAAAACACATGTAGTTTTTCAAATTACTCATTCTGCTTCATGAGACCCTGGCAAAAAGTGCTGGAGAATATCACAACAGATCCAAATGAAAATTTTGAAAAAGTTGATGCTTTTAAATTTTTACATTTAAATCCATCATAATTACATAGAAAAGTGAGAAAAAAAAATAAGTGTGTACATCATGAATTTAAATATGGATTTTTCTCATTAATTTTGAGATCGCTGATCACAAATAAATGTAATATAAAGGTCTTTAACAATGTTAATAAATAACTCTGCTAGAATGATAATGAACCTTTAATGCAATAAAATGTAACAAAGGTAACTACAACTTCAAACACCTCTCAAGTTTACAGCAATGACAACATTCATGGTTGGCATTTCAGGACAAGAATGTCCTATTTTAACAATGTTTCATATTATTCACTTTGATCATCAATATTTCCTATAATATTTACAGCAGTATTAATGCCCTTATCAATTGATCACAATACTAAGAAGGATGCTATTGGGCACCATACTGCTCAAGCATGTATAGTTCACAATAATGGCAGAATGCTACTGATCAGTAATCATAAGAAATTACCAATCACAAAAGGAGTTACGTCAAAAAACAATAATAGTGACAATAATCTCTATAGATACAATGTTATTAATATGTAATTTGACAATGAAAATACCCAAACGAGAATCTGGCTCTACAACTCGTATAGACTCCATTGAAGGTTGTCCATTCACCTTCCTTGGAGAGCATGCCTGGGTTGCTGGTGTGGGTTTTTGCTCTTGATGTCCTGCTTCCAATACGTGGCCTGCTGAGTTTTATCGTGTTTTTGTGGTGCTTTTCCCGTGGCTTTCTTTGCCTTTTATTTTATTTATTGCTCATCTTTTTTGTTTGCTCTCGTTTTACACTAATTGATTTCCTTCGTGTGGCTTGGGTTGGCTTGTCTTGGTCCCGACCTGGTTTTGCCCGTGTGATAGTTTATGGGATCTACTAATAATGATGGTAACCCAAGTTGCAAGGATGAGGATATGGAAATCATTGATGATAGTGGGAATGTGGAGACAGAGATTAATAAGACAACTGGTTCTTCAGCAAATGAGAAATTATCTTGCAAAGCTGTGTTGTCGGAACAATCTCTTCCTGTGTGCCCATCCTCTGCGTGTTTTGATGGAAGGTTCTCTAGACTGCCAACCTCAGACTCCGGTGGTGGATTGGGAGGGACCACAACCGATGAATATATACATGGAGACAGAGACCCCGACATGGCCGGCGACCCTGGTGGAGGAGGAAATGTTAAGTCTGCTTCCTGTGGTTTGAAAACACTCCCTTTCTCCTAATGAGGATATGGTGAAAGCTATTAGGGCTGAACAGTCTCGGTTGAAAAGTATTACTATTTTCTTTGTATGTATGGATAGGGACTCGCTGCCCTCGCGGAAATTTTTTGATGATTGGATTGCTTGTGTGGAGGAAAAAACTGGGAATTCATGTTAGTTTTTGCAGGATGATTCAAAAGGGTTTATTTGTGGTGTTTTTTAGATCCCATAATATGCAAGAAAGGGTTTTGAAGAAGAATTTTTGGAATGTGGGACACTCTTTGTTTCGAGCATTTTCGTGGTCTCCTAAAGGGAACCTTGAGCAAGTTATTCCTTGCTCCTCCCCAGATTGGGTTGAGATTAAAAACTTGCAGCCTAAGTTTTGGTCGTTTATCTCTCATATCTTGAAGCCGTTAGGCTCTGTTTTATAGATAGAAGAGTCACGAACCACCCTCCCCCATCTTAATGCTAGGGTTCTTATAGCAGTGTCTCCTGAGATTGATTTCCCTGAAATTATTTCTCTTAGCACAGAAGAAGAAAAAAATTCTTGGGAGCTATCTATGCTAGGTAATTTGGGGGCATGCTTTCACTGCAAGTTAAATGGGCACACAAAGCGTGAATCTTCGTCCCTAAAAAACTCTCAGAATGCCAATTTGAATGTGGCCTCTAAAGAGCCCATGAAGGAAAAACATAAGGAGGTATCTAATAAGAATTTGAACATAAATAATATTGCTACTTCGACCGATACATCGGGTTCAGGTAAAGATGTTGATAACCCAGTTCTTGATAAGTCGTCTCATAGCCATATTAATAATGATTTTACTACCTCAACTAATCCCCTCTTTGAGGAAGAATGTGTGGTGATTCCTGATCTCGTCGATGGTGATAAGTCTATTGCCCTAACCGGTTATCAAACATAATCTTCTGTTGCTAGTTGTGTTAACAAGAGAGAAAATGTATCTCTTACTAAGTTGTGTTAAGTTGCTAGTTGTGTTGACAAGTTAATGCTCTCTTACTAATGATCTTGATTCCATTAAGGAGGCATTCTATAATTTCTATAAGGACCTATTCTCCTTAGAACATGGAGAAGATAACCAAGAGGCTCTCACTAAATGTATAAAGTTAATACCCAAAAAGATCTCTGATTGTGAGGCTCGTGACCTTGAAAAAAAATCTCTCTTGAAGAAATTGAAGCAACAATCAGCTCAATGGCCAATGACAAGTCCCCAGGACTTGATGGTCTACCTGCTGAATTCTATAAGCAGCATTCAGAAAGGATTGGTGTAGAACTTTTGGCCATGTATGAGGATGTGTTTGAACAAGGGTCTCTTGGGGAAAATATCAATAGAGGAGTGATCAAGCTGCTTCCAAAGAGTGGTGATAGGACTTTAGTTAAGAATTAGAGACCTATTACTCTATTGAACCTATCATACAAAATAATTGCTAAAGTGCTAGCTAGGAGGATTGTTGGCTTGTTTAAAAATTTCATATTTGTTACTCAAACAGGATTTATCAAAGGAAGGTATATTTCTGAAAATTTGATCACTAGCTGGGAAGTTATGCATTGTGCTAAGACAGATGGACAGAATGTAGCTATGATTCTTCTAGATTTTGAAAAATAATATGACAGAGTTGAATGGCCTTTTATTATGGGGATGTAGCAGGCATTTGGTTTACCTTCCTTATTTTGTAGGGATTCATATTTTGTTTAAAGATTTCTCTATTGTCATTGAAGTTAATGGAGAATTCTTAGAATCTATCCCTCTTAAGAGATCTATTAGGCAGGTGTACCCCATTGCCCCAACTTTATTTGTCATTGTTGCTAATGCACTTTATTACATCCTGAGAACTCTTGATCTTGGACCTCCTGTCAAAGGCATATCTCTCCCTAATCATGAGGAACTCATTAATGCACAATTTGCTGATGACACAACCCTCTTCCTTGAGCTGAATGAAGGAAATTTTGACAATGTCTTGAGAAGACTACAGTTTTTTTGTTTGGCCTCTGGAGCAAAAGTTGCTCCTCACAAATCTATTGTTTTGTGGTGGTCTAATAATGCTCCTAATTGGATGGCCTCCAAAAATTGGCAATGGGCAGGTCCAAACACTATTGTCAGATACTTGGGTATCCCTTTTGCTGTTGAACCATCCACTAAAGATGTGTGGCTTTGGATTTATTCCAAGATTGAAAAAAAACATTTGAAGTGGCAAACTCACTTGCTCTCTTTAGCTGGGACGGTACAAAATGTTCAAAAGGTTCTTTTTTCTCATCATATATACTTCTCCTCATGGTTCTTTACTAACTACCAAAGTAATAAACTTGACAAGATCATGAGAGACTTTCTATGGTCTGATGGAATGGGGAATCATAAAAGACATTGTGTTAAATGGGAATGTTATTGTAGACCAATGAGTTTGGGGGGACTAGGTATCAGAGATATCAGGGCCCATGGTATGGCTCTTGCCTCTAAATGAATTTTTAAATCCTTGAGTAGTAACGAGCCGTGGAAAGTGTTGATTAGAAATAACTTTGAAAGATCTATCATTAGGAAAGGTAAACAATGGAAGGATATACCATTATGTGATATTGTTATGGGGGAATTCAATATAAAAGTTTTTGGTTCAAAAGTGTTTAATTTTTTGTGGAAGGCATGGACCCAGGTAAGGACTTTACTCTCATCCAAAGGGGCTATTGGTGGCCCTCCAGCCTATGATGTTATTGATAGATCTATCTGGTGGGGGGTGTTTATGAACGACAAACCTCTTGCTTTGACTCAAAGTTGTTCAGCTAAAATATGGAATGAGAAAAGTATTTCTCTTATTAGAGATGTTCTGTTTAATAACCGGTTAGGGTCATGGGATGAGATCAGCTCTAAATATGATATTCCTTCCGCCCAAAAAAAAACATATTCTTTAATTGTTAAAGCTACATGGTGTTTCTTTCCAAGTAAAATCTTGGATACTGACTCTTTTCTGCAGCAGCTTAAATGGGTTGATGGCACTACTTTTAAAGATGTTTCCACTAAACAGATATACAGTATGCTGAAAGATGATTGCTCTATTATCAGTCGAGTTAACCAGTGTTGGGGCTTTGAATGGTCTTTCTCAAAGTGGCACTTCGTTTTTGACTTTTTTTGGCATTCCCCTATTGAACCCAAGAAGTCTTGTTTCTGTTGGCTCTTGCTTCTTAAGAAATTGGTTGTGGGGTCAGTCTTGTCCTTTTTGGGTCGTGAATCTATTGTTTGTGGTGTTTGCTCAGTTCCTGAGTCCTTTGAACATCTTTTCTTTGATTGTGGCTTTGCTCATGATGTGTGGTCTATCTTCTTTGGTTCTCCCATTGTTTGGAACTGTCGCCCTGGCTTCTCTTGGAGTGAAATTCTTGCAGGATTTGTGGACTCTTTTGACTTTAATTTGAATAGCTTCTGGTCTGCTCTAACTTGTGAGATCTTGTGGTTCCTCTGGAAGGACAAGAAGAGAGGTTTTTCAAAATTATAGAAGGCAGCTTACTGGGTTTAACATTAAACTCATACATTACCATATTATGACACGGGTATCTACATTATTGGAGATTTCTAAAGAACGATTCATGATCCTTGTAAGAGAAGGCTCTTTACAAATCCACAAGAGTGATATCCAGTCATGGCCCATTCTGCAGAGCAAGCCGCTGCCTATAATTGGCTTGCAGCCATCCATTTTTGAGGTGGTAAATAGAGAGCATAAAGCCATGTCCAATCCCTCAACAAACACAAAGACATGTTGGACCCAAAAGAACTAGAAGCCTTGAACCAGTATGTGAAGGATCTTAAAATTGATGTGGAACAGGACATTGGCAGGGTTAGGAAACCAGAGTGTTCTAATCCAAGGAGTGGCCTGATTGCACCTAGTGATCCAGTAGAGGGTTTCTTCAGCAGTAGGGTTTGTACAAGTGATCCAGTAGGATGCAACAGCATTGTCAAAGACCCCTGGGCCAGATAGTGTGATGAGCAAAGCACTTCCTTTCTTTTTGGTTTCAGAATGTAAATTTTGTTAAAACATGTATGATAACACGATACAAACTGATCAAAGGCAAGGCCTAATGTTGTAAAGATATAGGAAAAAATAATGTTGATACTATAGGGCATCTACCAGTATGAACTCTCTGATAGTAACAGTTTGATAATGTAAAAGTTCCTCTAAACTATCTTAATTTTGAAATTCCGAACAATTACCTCAATCATATATACCAAAGTTCCATGACTCGGACCCACCCATGACTTGGCAAGGACTACTCGGCCCGCGACTTGCCTATGACTCGGCAAAATGAAAAACAAAGATTTTTTAGGATTTAAAACTTGTTTCAAGCACCCATTATTGAGTAAAGCTTAAAAACACTATAACATCATCAAATAGAAGCTAATATGATCACATACATAAACATACATCCATCGTATAAGTACAAACGTAAATTGTAGCTAAAGGAAATAGAAAACATAGATATGCAAAGTTATAAATAGTGTCAAATGTATATAAAATCCATATATAGAACTAGAAACAATTAAAATGAACAATAGAAATTGTTGTTCCAGATATCAGAATTACAAATATGTAAATACTTATTTTTCTAACCTTCAACATGACACCAAGATACTCGCAATAATGAATGCCAAAGATACTAGATAGAGTTTAAAGTTGAACAGTACTTGAAACGAGTTATTAGAACCTTCAAATCTCTTGTTGCAACAGACTAATCACACAAATTTTCACTTGAACAGCAATATCCTTAAAAATGTCGAATAAGAATGATCAAAAAAATTCCAGAAATGGTAGAGTCCAATCTTAAAATTGCTTGGAAGACATCTATAGCTACACCCAACACGTGAAACCTGAACTCCAAATATTTGTCAAAAACTTTTCACAAATATATTATTTGTCACACAATTCTTCAATCTATTTGAAAACTTTAGCATCCAGGAAAATGTAATGTCCCCATTATCGCCCAAGTTTGCAGGAAAAAATTAATTAATTAATTAAATTATATTGTCTAAATTTATGTTTTTAGGCAACATGGCCAGGTCATAGACCCATGACTCGGCGAGTCATGCGTGTCATGACCCATGACTCGCCAAGTCATGTTCACGGGTCATGAAAACCCGCCGAGGTCTACTTGGCCCGCGAGTCACCATAACTCGCATGACTCACGGCGAGTTATGGAACACTGATATATACTATTTTACAAATAACATAAAGACAACAATATCCATTGAAAAGTAGAAATGACAGCAAGTCAACGACAGAACTAACATTTGTGATAAAACAAAATCAATAATGACAAGTCAAAGGGTAGAATGATCATTTGGTAGTTTTGTCTAGTACAGAATATATTCACAAATCATGAAAAAAAAGCAATCATAGTCACTGAGCCCAATGACAAGAGTCGTGTTCCCTATTTGCAAGTTTTTCTAACGCAGTTATACTAGGTGTCTTCACAACTGTAGATGATCACATTCATTTTTAAAATAACAACAATGATTGCCATTGTCCCTTGGCAACAGATCTAACTGTTATTCAATAATGGCAGTTGGAAATCTTAACAGCTACTTACACCACTGAAGGTGTATAAACCGTTTATAAAAGTTCTAGGTAGAATGACCAAAATTTGCAGGTATGATGCTTGTATGGAAAATACATTAATTTACTGTGATATTGCCAGTGACATATCACCAATAATTTATATAAGGTGAAAAATATATTTTTTAAAGTCATGATACTTCAAAGAAAATGTCCAAAACCCTAACAAGAAAAGATATATCAGAATATATCGTGACATTTTAAAGATATCTGCTTCTATGATCTACCTAATAGAATATTGCAGATATAAAATCTCATTCTAGCTTTATGTCATAGGAGAGAATGTTGGTCATTACAATAATAGATATTAAAATATGATATTAATGACATATACTGATAAAATTTACAAGGATTCAGTATATCACCCTCAAAGCTCATTATTCACCAACAACAAAGTAACAAACATGTAATAAATTGATGACAATAAGTGTCCATTCTATATACATTGCAGACCATCATTGTAAGGCCTTATGTCTAATGGATTTCAGGTTCTTGGTCTCACTGAATCTCTATGCCTTCGCTGTGATGATTTCTAGTACAAACTATTTGGGCTTTAGGTCTCAATGGACATCCAAGCATATATAAATAAAAGAGAACAAGTAAATATCAGTAATTTGTACAAGCTATGAGAGAAAAATGATACCATGAAGAATAGTATTTGACAAATAACAATAGATTAAAGATTTGAGATTTCTGCAGGTACTCTTCTTTTGTATCTTTGATGAATATATATAACCTCAACTACAACCATCTTTTATGTCCAACATTTCAGGTTTAACTACATGAGATGCTCACATTAGAAAGAAAATTGCAAAAGTAGTAGGTGCTATGGACATGAAAAATATTTGTAAACCAAAAATACCAAATGAGAATTGACAGCCACAAAGTCTTGTATAGATGCAATCTAAATTACCAAAATCGCTCCTAGACCCCTCCAAGTCGGCTTACATTCTGCACAAATTCTGGTCCTTGTCAAATTCATTGCTAATTCTGTCAATCGGCAAATTCGCTGCAAATTCTGACATAAGGACCCAAGACGAATTTGTAGCGAATTTGTTCCCAACGAACGAACCCGGGCTGAATTTGGTCCAAATACAATTGTTTTTACTTTTTTTAAAAGTTCTTTTTGCCTAATTTGGTCTATTCGACCCTCCAACCCTAAAAGTGACCACTAAAAAGGCCATAAAGGTTTTATGTCATTTGGACTAAAACGTTAATATATATGGCGGTGTATTTTGCTATGTTGCTTTAATATTAGCATAGTGATGTATTAACTTATTTGCTGCTATATATAT
>MU226234.1:2131146-2142009 GCA_018584345.1 Thuja plicata
TATATATTTATTTATTTATTTATTTATTTATTTATTTATTTATTTATTTTTATTTTTATTTTTTTTGGTAAGTTCTGCCTAGGGGGCAATACCCTTTTATATTACCATAAAAACCTCAGTTACAAAATGTTGTTTCATAACAACTTTAAAAACTGACAACCTTAATCTGACCAACTGACAACCTTACTACTGATCAACTGTCCAACTGACTCAGTTGTACAAGTACATGATTGCATTACCGATGGAAAGTAGCCTATCCAAAACTCCTTCAGAAAAGAGATCCTCATTCTCTTTAACAAAAGTGTCAAACTTCTCGAGGCTGTAATCCTTGAGAATTCCTCTTTTGAATAAGGACCACGCCTTAATCATCTTCTTCTTTTTACCCTCCGCGTTGAGCCAGAAGTGTCCAATCAAACAGCCTTCAACAGGATAGACCGTTATATGATCCAGGCAAGCAAGGACCTCACGACGCATACTCTCCTCCACAGTCCTGTGCGATAATGCATTGAGGGCCAAAGTGTTACCCACCACTTGAGCCACCGGCCGATATAGTTCTTCAACCAGAATGTCGTCGTGCACATGTCCCGCAGACCAAAAGTCTTCCCCCAAGATCGCCACAATGGCAGCATGTTCCTGTTCGTTTGCCTTTTTGAATATGCGGCCGATCTGAATTTCGAGCGCCTCATCTGTAACTCCTTTGGCACACCCACAAGTGATTCCTAAGTAATCCGCCATCGCTTATTTGACTGTTTTGGTTATTTACCCATCTTTGGATCTATTTATAATTAAAAGCTCTGTCTTCGGCCTTGCTCACGGGTTCCATCTTTCCCCACTATTTCCTAAATACCGCAGAATTTTGCGTACTTATCACTCACGGGCTTGCAATGTTGTGTGTGTGTGTGTGTGTCTATATATATATATATATTTATTTATTTATTTATTTATTTATTTATTTATTTATTTTTAAAAACATATATTTTTGTACGGACGAACCCAAAATGAATCCGAACCCAACCCAAAAAAAATTTTGAACAAACTAAACCCGAATCCAAACCGGCAACTTAGGATGCAATTAGACAATAATAATCAATCTATTTGTCCTCCTACCGAGCACTCTGCCATGGCTCTATGGATTATAATCTGGGAATAGAGTTTAACCTGTCCTTATTGCCAATCAAATATCTAAAATGTTGATGTCAAAATCCAAAATTGCATCCCATTAATACTGCTGGCCCCGATAGACCATTCTTTGTTCCATTTGGTTTGTGTCATAGGCAAATTATGGAGGTTTAGTGTAATGTCCCCACTTTTGAAATATAATTTAATAATAAATGACAATAAAATTAAAATACAAAACAATAAAAATTAAAATATAAAAGAATATAATTACACATAATTAAGATTTGATTAAAGTTAATGAATGATCAAAAAGCACGAAATGATAAGTTGTGACTCCCTCAAGTATGAAGTATAAAAGAGTGAACTTCATTTGAAGGGGGAGAATAGGGAATGAGAAGTACAGATATGATTTAAATAGGAAGTGCAGATCTAATTGTGAAATGGTGTATCTCTTTCAAAGGGGCATAAATAATGAAGAGATGCACTCTTCCAAAGGGTGCTAATGGTGAAGGGTTGTCTCTTGCCAAAGGGCATTTATGATGAAAAGATGTGACTTCTCCCTCACATCAAGAGATATAAAGGGAAGAGGTTTCATTTGAGGGAGGAGATTTTGGGGGAAAACATTCAGCAAAAGTGTGAAGGAAGATTAATATTCAAGAATTATAAATTGAAGAATCTGCAATAGCAGAACCGTATATGTGCAGTGACATCAGGTATGCCAATTCTGAGCATCATTACATATATTGAACATTGGTTATCATTAATAAATAAAGAGGATATCTATACATACAAATATTTAATGTGTGTGTGTGTGTGTGTGTGATCATGTTCAGACTTATCACCTTGCTAGATTGAAGAGGAGGAATGCAAGAATGTCTCCAAGGAGGGGCTTGTCTAAATCCAGCCAATAGCTTTCTGTCCCAAAATAGGGTGGGGGTTAGCGTCCCAATAGTTTGGGCTTGGACCTGTAAACCTTGAGGGAGCCTATTGGGAATGGTCTCTAGGCACTTTGGTTACATTCCCAAATCCGTCTTTCTTATATTAGCAAAGGTAATAAGATGGATATGAATGTTGTTGATCACATGTAGATGTCTTGATATGATTAGATATTTCTCTTGTTTTGGTTAGTTAGATGGAATCATAAATTTGACCAATTAGATCATAAGCACATTAAGAAAATTTGTGGCTATTTAAGTCTTAAACTGACAAGGGACATTACAAATGGTATCAGAGCCTTGATCCTGCCATCCTACAGGGTAAAGCGAAAGGAAGGAATAATTCTATTCAATGAAAAGAAATCTAACAATGTGTATTGTGTGTATGCTTCGTGTACACTTCGTGTCTTCATGCATCAATGTGTATACTTTGTGTCTTCATATATTCATATATATATTTCAGATTTTCAAATATATGCTCCATGTGTGATTTCTATCTTTGGTTGATCTAGAGTAAGATACTAACTAGAAGAGAACCAAAAGATGTGAATTTAAGGCATACTGTTATGAAAACGTTGGTTTTACAAATTCAATTGACACCATTATGGAATGAGGTAGATCCTTTTTCTCTAGAAGATGAGAGAACTTCTCTTGAGTTAAACTTTGCCAAGTCTTTACTATCAAATCATCATAAGGGAGGAAATGTATATGATATCAGATTTCAATCCTGATAGCAACATTGCAATTTGACATATTATGGAAAATATCTCCTACTTATCGATATTAGAGAAGCATAGTGGAATATGGATAATAGATAGATCTTTATGATGATTTAATCATTGTTCGAGGTCAATTAATTTTTGGGAGGGAAGGATTATAATGTCCCCACTTTTGAAATATAATTTAATAATAAATAATAAAATTAAAATACAAAGAATAAAAATTAAAAATTAAATTAAATTATAAAATAATATAATTACACATAATTAAGATTTGACTAAAGTTAATGAATGGTCAAAGGCACGAAATGATAAGTTGTGGCTCCCTCAAGTATGAAGTATGAAAGGGAGAAGAGAACTTCATTTGAAGGGGGGGAATGGGGAATGAGAAGAACAGATATGATTTAAATAGGAAGTGCAGGTCTAATTGTGAAATGGTGTATCTCTTTCAAAGGGGCATAAATAATGAAGAGATGCACTCTTCCAAAGGGTGCTAATGGTGAAGGGTTGTCTCTTGCCAAAGGGCATTTATGATGAAAAGGTGCGACTTCTCCCTCGCATCAAGAGATATAAAGGGAAGTGGGTTCATTTGAGGGAGGAGATTTTAGGGGAAAACATTCAGCAGAAGTGTGAAGGAAGATTAATATTCAAGAATTATAAATTGAAGATTCTGCAACAGCAGAACTGTATGTGTGCAGTGACATCAGGTATGCCAATTCTTAGCATCATTACTTATATTGAACATTGGTTATCATTAATAAATAAAGAGGATATCTATACATACAAATATTTAATTAATATAATATATATATATATATGATCATGTTCGGACTTACCACCTTGCTAGATTGAAGAGGAGGAATGCAAGAATGTCTCCAAGGAGGGGCTTGTCTAAATCCAGCCAATAGCTTTCTGTCCCAAAATAGGGTGGGGGTCAGCGTCCCAATACTTTGGGCTTGGACTTGTATGTAAACCTTGAGGGAGCCTATTGGGAATGGTCTCTAGGCGCTTTGGTTACATTCCCAAATCCGTATTTCTTATGTTAGCAAAGGTAATAAGATGGATATGAATGTTGTTGATCACATGTAGATGTCTTGGTATGATTAGATATTTCTCTTGTTTTGGTTAGTTAGATGGAATCATAAATTTGTCCATTTAGATCATAAACACATCAAGAAATTTTGTGGCTATTTAAGTCTTAAACTGACAAGGGACATTACATTTAGCGTGAAAGAGCCATAGTAAATAAAGAAGATCAAAATATCTGGCACACTTACCATGAATAAGTCTAATTCAAGGCTAAGCTGGCATAGGTAATTCCTAGGGTTTAAAATGAAGGAACCAATAGTAACTTATGCAGAAGATCAAAATATCTGGCACACTTAACATGATTACTTTAATTCAAGGCAAAAAATATTGGCAGAACTAAACGAAAGAACTTCAACCATACATTTTTTTTTTGCATAATTTGTAGTTAAAATCACAAAAACCTAAAAAATCTTATAAAGATGTGAATAACAAGATGAAAATGAATATATTTACAGCCAATTTGTCAAAGACTTTCAAGAAATTATTGTTACCAGCATTTTAAATTAGTCTGCACTTCTGGATCACGGAGAAAATAACTATCAATACAATTTTATATTTTAGAGAGAAAAACGCGATCATCAACATTACTCCTAATTCCAATATCTTGAAGCTGGAATGCATACCTATTTTTTTCTACCACCACGATCCCTCAGGGCCAATGTCAATATTTCTCCAGGCCCAATATTATAATATGCAAGTGATAAGTTGTCTTTGAGAAAACCAGCCCTACCACTGAGTTTTTGTTTGTTCGCGGGCAAGGAAATATCTGCTGCAATCTTATCCTTGAGATTGGCAATAGACTCTGAGAGAGACTGTATTGTGACTTCCAGCATCTGACCATTCAGATTTCCTTCTTCAATATTAGGGACAGAGACGGAAATGCGCACAGATCCCTGCACCAGTTAAAATATGCATATAAGAAAAATACATGAAGAATTACCAATGGATGAGGGGCATACAGACCTGCTAAAGAAAAAATGGGATTTCATGAACAATTTCATAAATCCCCTGTTCTACATAATCAGTCCTCATTTCCACAATTTTGTGAACAAATAAGTAAATATGATTTGCCAAATGGCTTCCTACAAACAGATAAAGATTTTTGAAGATAATTAATCAATTAATAAACATTTATCAACTTTTCAGAAACTATATTTGTCAACTGGGAGAACTTCCCTGGGATATTAGCCAATTTTTATACATAAAATTAACTTCGAATTATAACATCTACCAGATGCTACAAGTATTAATACCAAATCCTGTGCCTTTTGAAATGGGGTATTTTGTGGTACACATTTTATGAAACAAAAATGTTTGCCAAATATTATTTTTTC
This sequence comes from Thuja plicata, assembly GCA_018584345.1. Taxonomy (NCBI): domain Eukaryota; kingdom Viridiplantae; phylum Streptophyta; class Pinopsida; order Cupressales; family Cupressaceae; genus Thuja; species Thuja plicata. Next base: position 2,136,343 of record MU226234.1, read on the forward strand.
ATTTTAAAAATTTATTTCTTCATGTTTTCCCTGAAACACTACTATATGTCCTGCATGTGACCAAGATATTTGTAGGACACATACCATTATAGATGTTGAACCGTCAGAGCCTAAAAGCATGAGTATCTGTGGCTTATAATGCATGTGTATATCTTTGACTTAGGTAAATTGTTTAATTGTAGCTGGTTGCTGTGGGTGTAATGTTAATAACTCTTTATATTATCCTAGACATCCTTCAACTGTTGCTACACACTGTAAGTTTGGTGATATAATTATAAAATTAAGTATCAATATGGTAAGTCGTGGGTCATAATACAAGCCATAAACTTTTAGTATCCATATGAAGTACTGGATTATAACACACGCCCATATTAATCAATTCACACTAAACACAGCATTATTAAAGCTCAAATGGCACTAAGTACAATGTTTCTAACCTTTTATCAGTATGGCACAATATCAAACCAAATAAATCATATTCTCTATCTTAGATGAACTTTGTTAGCATATCTGGATTAGTTCCATTTGAAATAGAAAAAAGCAGATATACAAGACCATATGCCTAAGGCCGTAAGCTAATGCTAATGCCCTTAACTGTATAGAAAATTGGCATTCAAGTTGGAAGTTACAAACATGAGAATACAAATTCGAATAGAAAAAATGACTATACAAATCAGAAAAATTGCATTATTTATGTTGTTTAATTCATACCACAAAATAAGTAGCCAAGTCATCTTAATCTGAATGCATTTGATGGATACATGCAGTGTTGAGATATTTGCACATTATGAGGTCTCACAAATTTTACAGCGGGGACTTTGACAGGTTTATAAGAGTTCCTCTGCATTTCCACTAAACGTTCACCAAACTATTGACATGTCTAGACCAAAACAACCTAATTTCAGATGTCCTCTGTCATTTACAGATTATTTGCAAGATTGATCCAAAAAACTTGATGGAGAAGTTTAGATCTGGTGATTTCCCAATCAGGCATTGTTGTTGGAGGCTGCAAGTACCCTGGCTGCAAAATATAGGTTGCCTGTAACAATGCTACATGTGATGACAAAGTTGCTACAGGAGTCTAGTTAGCCGCTACAGGTATAATATAGCTTGATGCAGATACTAATAGATAGCTGCAGGCAAACAACAGTAAGCCACAGTTTTACTACAAGCATTCAATTTGCAGCTATAGATGTTCACATGACTTCCAATTGACATGGGATCATTAAGGAGAGTACTCAGCAAGCCAAAAAATTTCAACTCGGCAAAAACAAAGCAACTTAGTACTAAAAGTTAAAATCCCTTAAAGAAACATTTTTTATCAAATTCAATTACAAAATGTATTAAATTAAAAATTGACATCTCAAAAAAGAAGATGCATGGTTTTATAGCAAAAGCATGTAAAGAATCCATTTTAACAAGTCTCTTATGCCCATGTTTTTCCTGCATCTATAAAAACTCCAGAGTTAAACTTGTAAAAACTCGCCCGGCAAAAAAATTAGAGAGTACTCACAGAGTTTGCAAACTATGAGTTCAATTATTCTCTACTATCAGGTCATGTGGACCTTGGCGTGGTGAGTAGAAGTGGTTACGTAGATGAGCATTGACCTAGTCTTTCAAGCAAGGGAGTACAAAGGTGGCCATGGCTCTCCCAATGTCACCATCAACCCTTGTTAGAAAAGGGTGTTTAAATGGCAGAAGAGAGATGAAATGCAGAAGTTAGTTGCTTAGCTCTATAAAGAACTCTCATACAGATTTGAGAAGAAAAGAGAGAAAAAGAGTTGCAGAGAACTATTGAGCAGTCGTCAAGTAGAGATAAAGGAGACTGTATATAAGTAGGAAAGGTCCATTTAAGCCATTAACACCATATTATCTCTTGTGACAACACTGAACTTAGTAATGGGATACTAAACACATACCCTTCCCTTCCTAGAGTTTGCCTAATGGTAGGAAACCCATTGGTTGTAAGTGGATCTACAAGAATAAAATTAGATCAAATGGTTAGTTAAGGAGGTACAAGGCCAAACTAGTGGCCAAGGGCTCCTCCCAGAGAGAGGGAGTTGATTTTGGTGAAATTTTATATCCTATTGCTAAGTTATCTTCTATTAGATCTCTAATATCCATTGCTTCAACATGTGATTTTGAAATAGAACAAATGTGTGTTAGAACTACTTTCTTGCATGGGGATTCTGAAGAGGAGATTTATATGTGACAGCCTAAAAACTTTTCCGTTGCAGAGAAGGAACATTTGGTTTGCAAATAAAAATCGCCATTGTATAGTCTAAAAAACCATCCCGCACATGTGACGCTACAAGTTTGATGCCTTCGCACAAAAATGGGTTTTGTTAGAAGCAAAGATCAGTGTGTATATGTTAAAATTGTTGATAACCATGTTCTAATTATTGTGGATGGTTGGTTATTATAATTGGTAACAAGGTGATGATTACAGAGCTCAAAATTCAAGATATTTGATATTAAAGATTCAGGGGCTGCAAAATTCATTTTTAAAATGGAGATCAAGGGCAATGCTTACAAAAAACTTTGGTTACGTCAAAGCAAGTATGTTGATACCATTTTACAGTAATTTGTTATGCGTGATCACAAACTTGTGATTATTTTTCTGTCTCTTGGCACTGAGCTTTCATCTGCTATGTGTTCTAAGTTGGGTGATGATGTCAAAGATATCCCCAACTTGCCTTCTGCTCATGTTGTTTGTAGTCTAATGTACGCTAAGGTTTGCATTAGACCTGATATTGCCCAAAGTGGAAGCTCTAAGTAGGTTTATGTCTAACTCTAGTAAGGAGCGTTGGACATTTTTAAGATTTTTCAGATATTTATGAGAAACTTCTAATTATATTAGTACTATCATGGTACTAGTTGTGTGCTTTAGACATTGGACAAACAAGACTTTGTGGATGCAAATTAAGCAAATGACTTAGATAATTGAAGATCCACCAGTGATTATGTTTACTGTGTTTGGTATTGCAGTGGAATGAGTAAGAGGCAACCCATGGTTGTTGTAGTGCCTCCCGTGGTTGCATTCTGCTCCATGATTATTTTGATCCGAGACATACTATTATTATGATGTTGTGATTATCTGCATGATGAGATGCATTCAATGACAGTACATTATTTTGGTTGCCAGTGTTTTAATTGTAATAGATTTTATGTTGTTGTTTACAGTTTTGATCATATCTGCATGATGATGCTATTCTAATGTGACATGATGCTTTATAATGATATCTAGTGTATTTTGCATTTGAGAACATTGGATTTTATATATAGATGATGATTATATCTGATTTTGGGTTTATTGTGTCATATATGCCATATATATGGTTTATTGTGCCATATATGTTGTTGGGTACTTTAGTTGTTGTCTTTCATTGGTATATGCTCATATTGCCATAAATGTCTATTTCGTGCTTTATATTTAAATGCAATGTTTAATTTAAATGGTATGATGTTCATTGTTATGCTCATGTAATTGTTTATGATTTATACCTGATGTTGTTGTACAAAGTGAGACAAAGTCGTAGTTACTCCTTCGTGAGGTCCACACGATGTCTCGTTCTCCTTCATTGTTTGATATTATGTGTGTTCATCTACTTCGGCTATTTATACTGTGAGCAGCTACACTTGATGTTTGTGTGTTTTAGTGAACAAGTACCTACCAGGCACATTCTACCTGAGTTTCAGGATTTGAGTGTGTCAATATCCCCAGCAGTGGCACAGGAGATACCATCACCAGCCTTTCATGTTGAGCCAATATCATCCCTGTATGGATGGTGTATCTGTAGTTGGAATATTATTCCCTCCGGTACGTGTTGGTAAATCCAAATTCATTATGCATATTGTGTTAGACCCATGAGTGTGTCTATGCATTTAAAACTCCGAAATTGTCGCGGAAAGGTTTAATTTAAATGCTGATTTATTGTGTTTGGGAATTTAATATTTTATTACCGGCTAATTTTGCCATAGTTGGATTCCAATTATTTAGAATCGATTTAATTGATTTTTGGGGAAAAGTCAATAGTTCACTTAAATTATTTAAGTGACCTATTTTAAGTCATTTTTTGAAAATGTGTTTGTGGGGGAAAAGTGAGTTCTTTTCACTCACTTCTCACTTTCAGTTTTGGGAGAATTTGGATTTTGCTCCAATTTGCATGGAGAAAATCACATTTGTGCTTGTTGGGTTTGATACGTGCATCGGATCTTTGTGGGTAGTGGCTTGTTAGATTCGTGTCCCGATTCCTCAACTTACTGTGGAGCCATTCGTGTTTTCGCAGCGAATTCATTTTCTTCTTCCATTCTTGGGTTTTTCTATGTCAATATCCCCAGCAGTGGCACAGGAGATACCATCACCAGCCTTTCATGTTGAGCCAATATCATCCCTGTATGGATGGTGTATCTGTAGTTGAAATATTATTCCCTCCGGTACGTGTTGGTAAATCCAAATTCATTATGCATATTGTGTTAGACCCATGAGCGTGTCTATGCATTTAGAACTCCGAAATTGTCGCGGAAAGGTTTAATTTAAATGCTGATTTTATTGTGTTTTTTTGGGGAAAAGTCAATAGTTCACTTAAATTATTTAAGTGACCTATTTTAAGTCATTTTTTGAAAATGTGTTTGTGGGGGAAAAGTGAGTTCTTTTCACTCACTTCTCACTTTTGGTTTTGGGATAATTTGGATTTTGCTCCAATTTGCATGGAGAAAATCACATTTGTGCTTGTTGGGTTTGATCCGTGCATCGGATCTTTGTGGGTAGTGGCTCGTTAGATTCGTGTCCCGATTCCTCAACTTACTGTGGAGCCATTCGTGTTTTCGCAGCGAATTCATTTTCTTCTTCCATTCTTGGGTTTTTCAGAAAAACCCAAGAATGGAAGAAGAAAATGAATTCGCTGCGAAAACACAAATGGCTCCACTTGGTGTGAGGTAGGGCATCTCACCATTTTTAATTTACTTCGTTTTAATGCTTGAAATCACTTGCATTAGTTGATTGGGCTGAGAATTAGTATTCCCCCACGTTCTTGCTTGATTTCCCTACCCAATTGGGTGTGAATGAATTTATATGTGTTTTCATGTTGAGAAAATAGGGTTTTTGAAGCGTTATGCTGTTAAAATTTTCATGTGTGCATGAGAATGAGATTTTATTTTAGAAATGTGATGTTGGGTGCCTAAGGGCAAATGGGTTTTAATTTCATAAGTTTTTGTGATGTTCATTTTTTTGGCGCTTTTTGTGTTGCCTTGTTTTGTGTGCCACCCATATTTTCCATTTGGCATGTTTCAAGCATTGGATTGGATTGTCCTCCATGTTTGCGACCATCCTATGGTTTTACTTTGTGATTTTCAAATTTGTGGGTGAATCCGTACTCTTGGCAAAGTGCCCTGTTGAGTGTGTCGTGAGCACTTGCTATTGCTTTTCCTTGTGGTTTCAACTCGATGCTTGATTTGAGATCGCATCTTAAGTTGGTGATGTCGGTGTTTGAGACCACATCACGTGCACAATGAGTGTAACGTGTCGGGATCCCGAGGGACCCACACTCTTGGTTTGAGACCAATTGAGTCCCATGTTACCATGTTTGTGATTTATGAGTTGAGAGTCTTTATGGGTTTTGCCTTATTGCATTGTTTGTTTTGTGCCTCATTATAGAACGAGATGAG
>MU226234.1:2142059-2155740 GCA_018584345.1 Thuja plicata
CTCACAAGTGGCTGACACAGTTTACAGGAAGGGGCTTTATTAATAAGTGATTATTTAATACAAATAATTTGGGGTAAAACACTTAATAAAGGAAAATAGAGCTTTATGCTTACTAGTTCGTCTGCGGGCGTTGACCTGAGGTAGATGTGTATTTGTCCGTCTACGGGCATTGACCTAAGACTTGATGCTACTTGGGCTACTGAGAGCCAAGTAATGACACTCCACCTTGAGTCCCTACACTACAACCTTGATAGCTCTTAGTAGTGACCTTGACCTACTTGCTTCATGTCCTTGCATTGTGATTATACTCGAACCTTTGTTTTGTCCTTGAGTCATGCATCTGTTTGGCGTGAGTGTTAGCCTTCTTTGGTGTGTGTGGTTACCTTGTGTTTGTGGTCGGGTCACTATCTCTACGAGAGCACGGTGGGGTGGACTTGAGGGTTCCACATGGTAGGGTGGCGTTGCGCTTTACCACTGCTAGGGACCGGTGTACAGGTGATGAGCTTCCTTCAGCTACAGGGATTTGGAGCATTGAGTGTTCATTGTATATCCTTCATTTCTTGTACCTTTGATACGTGTAAATGTATATGCATTGATGTTGTGATCTTTAGCTTAGTTTCCTTTATGCTATTGATGTTAATTATTGATTCAATCGAGCGGTTATGGCCTTGATCTATGCTATCCGGTACTCCCCGGTCTAGAGCTAGATGTTTACCAGTCGTACGTTGGTATCGGCTTAGGCTTTGGCTTTTGTCCCTTTGTATTTTGGGCCAAATTCATGGATCAACATCTTTGCCTGCTTCAACGTTTGCATGGATCAACATTTCCGCAGCTTGAATCAGCATTTCCGACTCACTGTTCTAAGACCTTTTTGTCTCAGTAGTCTGCCAATCAAGAATTGGCATTTGCGCAAACTGGCGTCTACGCCTAGTTTGATTTCCCATTTAGTTTTTGAAGCTAAATCTTATGTTATGCTTTTGGATCGATTTCCTGAGGGTTCTTAGATGTCTTCCATGCATCCTCAACCTGATTTCAGCTCCAAGGCAATACATAAAATGTAACATTTAACTTTTTAAGTATAATTTAATACTTTAAACTACATTTTATATAATACTTTCAAGATGTTTGAGAGTGGTTTCAGCTTCATAGGAGTTATAATAAAGATTCTAGATTTTGAGAGTTTTTAGGAAATTTCAGACTTGGCCAAATTTCAGGAATCTCCATGTTTACTTCAGCATGATTCTCATGTGGTGGCTTGAACGTGTCCTTGCCATTCATGCTTGTGTTATGGATTGCTTTGGAACCTTTGGTTGTAATCTTAAGTCTTCCGCTTGTGCACGATCGTTTGAGGATTGTTGCTTGTTTTATTGTTTGTGCTTATGGTTAGTTAATGCACTTGTTATGATGTTTATATCTTAATGTTTCAAACAAAATTGTTATGTGCATAATTGACCCTATGTTTCCAAGGATTCCTTGGCAGGGCACATTACAGTTGTCTTGTCCAAAACCAAAGTAGAGTATTTGGCTGCCATATACACCTCTATGGAGGCAATATGGTTACAAAGAATGCATTCAGGTATCAGTTTCATTTCTAAGATGGTCCAAATCTGATGTAACAATCAAAGTGGTATCTATTTGGCCAAAAATCTCATGTACCATGCTCATACTAAACATGTTGATCTGCAGTACCATTTTGTTCGGGAGATGGTAGAGAATGGTAAGGTTTTGTTATAGAAGAATGTTGCAGATTCATTTACTAATCTAGTAAGCATAAAGAAGTTCTCACTATGTAGGGAGACAATGGGCCTTGACTCTCCTAGCACTTGATTTCTTTATTTTATTCCCTATTATGACATTGCAATGTGAATATCAAGTGAAAGAATGTCAGGATTGGTGATGTTAACTTTGCAATCTCAGGACTATGAAGGTTTAATTAATATGTTTAATATTTGGTTATAATTTAATGTGTCTTTGAGAATCGAGGAATGAGAACTTGGACTCCCACAGGAGGGATATTATTTTTTAGGCACTTGAAATATTCTTTGCAAGGTGGCATTTAGTGGGGGAGCTTACTATGACATTTTTATCGGACACTTGGCACAAAATGAAAGGGAATATAATTATTAATGGTATTGTATGGGGTGTAAAAAACATCTATGATGATGTGTAAGAAGTTAGTAGCCTTTTTGGAATTTGGGAGTTGTTATTTTGTCTTCTCATGAATTGTTTTGTCCACTAGTGAAGTTGTGTGAAGCTTCTAGAAAAGCTTGTAATTCTTGGGCACATCATGAGGTATATTTTGCTTGTAGACTACTTGGCTCATGGTTTGAGTCCATTATTTTGGAAAATATTAATGGTTTCTTGTATTACGTTGGGCTACAAATTGAAACCTTTGTCATGCCCCTGCCTCAGAGACAATCTCACAAAACAAAGTGCAGCACTGTAAAACTCTAATCATTGCTTTTAAACTGGGCAAAGGAAATAAAAGGGCCAGTGATTCATTAATATGTTTGATCAATATTAACTAAAGACATGGGCAGAAATTCCTAAACAAGGACGATTAGACAAGGCAGTGCTTGGATTAAGAGGAGGTGTGTCCCTTGTAAGAGGTGTGTTGCTAATAAAAGTTGTGACTATTAATCCCACCATGGGGATATAAAAGGGAGATCGATTCAATTGTGATGGCATCATTGAGCAATTATAAAATTCCAAAATCAAGTGGAAACTGAGACAAAACACCTATATGAGAAAAATATTGATAGCAAATAAAGAGTAATAATTAAAAATCTAATTTAAAGAATAATCCTATAAATAAATAGTTATATATTTATATATTGCAGAAATCAAGTTATTGCAGCTATTTGTAAGTAATTATATCGCATCTCCATTAGAAGTATTTATTAGCAATTCATTTGGCAAATTCCCTTGGCAATCTATTTTGAATTTATTAGAAATGTCTTGCAAATAGGAAGAACAGCCAGCCTTCAAAGTTTGTGAGAGCTGAAGGACCAGTCATTCTTCATCAAGCACACCACCCCAAGATGGATGGACTGGAGGTCATGCCATGTCCATGGGCCAGTAGGCCAAATGGACCAGAAATTCATTTCATGCTCTTTTGCTTGGTTGAGAAGGACAGTCTTTGCACGTCTTATCAAGTACACCACCCCAAGATAGATGGATTGGTGGTTTGCTATGCTTGTGGGCTGGGACACCAAATGGACCAGAAATCCCTTTCAATCCATGCTCCAGTGCTTAATCAAGGAGGACAGCCAGTCTCCAGGGTGGACTGAGGGATGGAATGGACTAGAAATCCTTCTATGCTCTCACAATACGAGGACGCCCATACTTGAGATAGCGGTTTGCAAGCATTGCCAATAAGTTCCTAGTATGGTTGACTATAGGAATATGCCTTGGACTAAATATTATTGTCATTAGGAGATATTAATTTGAATATGGACGTTGCTTATTTAGCTTTATATGCTATCACCAATTCCTAATATTTAATGTTTTAACGTCATTGATGTTTAATGAGTTAATGTCAACCTCTAGTAATTAACGATGTTTATATAACCTAAACCAGGATTATCTAATAAGGGCATTACAGTTGGTAATTTTGTCATAGACTTATATTTGTAAATGTATTGCATTCCAGAACTTAAGTTGCAATTGTTGTTTTAGGGCAAAAATCGGGAATATCCCAAGGGACATTACAAGCTTGGGGTGGTGATTTGTATGAGAAGTTCCAGGTTCATAAGTGTTCAAATAAAAAGAGAAATGTGTTGAATATTTCACTCTTGTTTATGAAGATTAATACATACTTGGTGCTCTTTGTGCTGGTGGAGTTTTTTTTCCTAAAATGATTTATCCTTGTAAACCTGCTGTTGTATATTTCTATGGTTTGCTGATTTAATGTGCTTTCCATTTCCCTTCACATATTTGGCTTAATGAATGCTCATTAAGATCTATATAAAACTCGTGCTATTCCAGCAATAGTTTCACTCTATTTTTCAACAAGAATCGCCAACTTTAGGAATCTAATCGAAGTAAGATACAAGCTTCAAGGTATTTAAAAAATATCTGTCTTTTGAGATATGGGATCGGCCAAGGCCAGACCATCATTGGATTTGAAAGAAGAGACTATTGGTTGGGCTTGACAGATGCAAAGGGATCTCAGTTCCTGGAATTGGCACAAAAGCCCTCTATACTGCAGTGTTTAGGAGAGTAGATTGGCAATTTAGATTGAATAAAATTTGGGAATCTAGATTGGCAATAAAATTTCAATAATAGAAATTCATTTTATATTGAGGCCCTCATTTTCGAAAAAAAATCAAGCTCATGACTAATGGTGGGCAAGTGGCATAAGCTCTTCAAAACAATCAAGAGGTAAGTGATAACAAAGAACTCAATTGTACATTGGCAATGCCAAATCGAGGTCCTCAATTTTTTATTCTCAAAAGGGCCTCCTGTTAAGAACCTAAGAAAGTGCTTTAGATGGATGAAGATGAAGAAAGAGGTAGGTTTAGCAAAGAACTTGAAAATGTCTGGAATGCAAGTGCCAAACCATCTGGTATCTAGTAATGCAAAAAACATGACACATTCTTCTTTGATTGTCACAATGCTAGACTTGCCTGGAAATCTATGCTTAAAGGATAAGTAGTAATAGATATAATAAAAATCATATTAATTGATATTTAGACTAGCTCCCTTACAAATGTTAAACAGCAACATACTCTATGGTTAGTTGTCTCTACAAATATACTTCTGGCTTTTTGTAGAGCACAAGGAGTAAGTGTGCTTTTCAAAATGAAGGCAGGGAACCAACTGATTTCACTGGTTAAAATCATTCCCCAACCCGTTTATTGCAGGACCATGGCATTCAATAGAAAACAGCAGGACTTAAGCAAGCTCCTAGGAACAGAAAACCTCTCCAACAAGGAAAAATATAATAAATTACTTGCTATTATTCCAAGATCGTGACCACCACCCAATTTGATTGAGGGCAGTGGTACTGTTCAGGGCAGACTGCCTTCTGCAGAAAAAGAAAAAGCATCGAATGAATTGAAGCCAGGAAAGATAGAATTTCAGGTATGACAAAAAGGTGCTAATAGCACTGAGAACATGCAGAACAGAGAGCTTGTTAACAGAGTTAGTTCATCCACATCCTTGGATGGAATCCACATCCCCGGGTCCATTACCCCGTCCAGCCAAAAAAGGATTGATAACAAAGGTTATTAATGTTTCTACAGAAGCATTTGAAGGAGTGTGGGGTAAAAGAATGTTGATAAAGATGAGGAGAAACAAGTGAATTCGCCCCTAATGTTATAATATCAGTTTAATCTACAATCATATCAAATGCAATAAAGAAAGAAAAGTTAATCCTAACGCATGAGAAGTATAAAAGAAAAGTGAAAGCATACTGGATGTTGTGCCAAGAACTGATCTTCCGGAATGAGTAGAAGTTCGTCAATCTTTTGCCTCTTGGGCTCCGGCTCTTCAGGCAGTGGCGGTGGAGCCTCTTCAGGTGGTGGTGGGGGAGGCATTCCCTGAGGTGGAGGTGGAGGTGGCATCATGGGCATTGATGGTGGGGGGACTGGTGGTGGAGGTGCAAATGGTCTAGGAGGTGGCATAGGCGGAAATTGTGAACCTGGTGGAGGTGGCGTAACCATTGATGTTGGCATCAACCCTGGGGGAGGAAGTGGGGGAGGTGGCCTGTTTATGAGCTGAGGTGGAGCAGGAGGCATACCAGCGGGAGGCGGAGGTGGTCGGAGAGGAGGAGGGGGTAGAGCAGAAGGCCTTGGGGGAGGTGGCATCGCAGAAGCAGATGTTGCTGGGGCAGAATACTGGATTGTGTTTGGAGGTCGAGGAATATTCAATGCCAGACCAGGAGGGGGAGGTAGGGGTCTAAGAAGCGGCAGACCCGTTTTAGGAGGGGGCGCAGGACCAGGAAGGTTCCTTCCATCAATATTACTTAAATCCATCTGTTCATCTCCAGCATTCTGAGTCATGGCTTGGTTTGCTGTGCGGCCAATGCTTCCAGTATGCCCATCCCAAATGACTTGCTTTGGTTCCTCTTTCTTCTTTTCTATCTCGGCCTTAACTGCATTAGAAACTTCCTCCTCTGTAGTACCGAAAATATCTGGCCGTGTCCGAGCAAGTCCAACTATGTTTCTTGAAATCTCATCATCAGGTGCAAGAGTCGTCTCCCGGAGTTTGGCCATCATTCTTTCCTTTTGTTCTTTATACTTAGGATCTATCAATGAAATCCGCATGTGCTCAGCCATCTCATTGATGGGAACCAGTTCTCCGGTAATTGGAGAAACAACAAACTTAGTTGGATCCTTTTCAGCTGAAATCCTCTCTTCAGGCCTCTTCCAGTTTTTAACAATTCTCATAGGCGGGTCCATTTCATCCTGAGGCGGTGGAGCTGGTGCTTGTGTCTGGGCTTCTTCTTGCATTTTGGTGCCATTATCTTCGGCGCCATTGGACACCTTCAAGCTCTCTTCCACCAAATGCACCTCCTCGTCATCCATGTCCATTTCCACTTCCTTTCCAGACTCTGCAATCTCTTCCTCATCGTCCATCGCGGCCAACGCCTTGCTCCTCCTTATAACTTCTTCCAGAGTCATCGGCTGTGGCAATTCCTCATCTTCATCATCCGCAAACTCAATTGTCTCCACCACCACAAAATCATGCCAATCAATCATGGCCATTTGCATCCTCTCCTGCTCAATTTCATCCTCTGCCTTCTGCCGTGCCTGTTCCTGCGACCGCTCCCACTCAAGGCGATGCAAGCACCGCTCCAAAACCGTAGTCTTATCCGCGCCATCCTTCCTCAGCTTTTCCACCAAACCCTTGGCAGGCATCAACACCTTAGAATACGAATCCGTAAGAGCAGTGAAAAAAGTAAACATGCTGTGCGTAGGCTTCAGGAAGTGAAACTGGGGGTTGTTTACTTCGCGGCTCGTCAATCCGTGTAAAAAGGTCTTACCATTCCTTGCCACAAACTGTGCAGTAAGTTTAATAATGTCCAGCTCTTCGCCCGTGATGCCCTCAGGAAGCCTTACCGTGTACTGCTCTGCCTCGGGAGGCAATAAGGGTTTGGCCACAGGTTTCGCCGGAAATTCTACCGGCTTTGTTGGCTGAGCACCCTCGGTAGCAGCCGTTGCAGGCGTAATCCCCTCGGCTACACCACTGGCTGGTGTCGGTTGTAATTGCCCCGGAGCTTGAAGCTGTGACCTGAATTCTGAAACGCGGTGCTGGTAATATGCATGGTAAGGATCGCTAGGGTTTAAAAAATTGAACTTGGCATTGTTTTTCTCGTTTGCGAGAATTCTCTTCTCAAACTCGGGACCATTGCGGGCAACAAACTGCGCAGTCTTATCGACAATGTTGCGAATGTCGGGAGGCGGGTGGATTATTCCGATGGTTTTTGTATGTGTAGCAACAGATACAGGTTCAGATCCTGAAATGCTTAAATTGCTTAGATTTTGAATTGTTTCTTTACTTTCTACGGCATTGGTGTTGTTATCGGAGGAGAGCTGGGCGGGCGGCAAGGGGCCAGAAATGCCATCCGTCGGAGGGGCAGGGAGGGTCAAAACTTCTGTAATGCCCGGCATTTTCAATCCCTAGACAAAAACGATCATGGATCTCCGAAAGCTCTCGTCGCACAAGACCCAGAGAAATATGCGAGTGCCGGTTGTTGAAGCTGCTCCTGTGCTGTGGGCAATTAACGTACTTCATTCATGAACGAACAGAAGCAAAAACAAAGCAGAGCAAAATGGCTGCTACAGCTCTGAAAACATATTTGCTCCCGCTTTGCCCTCTCCGTTTAATATAGCCTACTTTGACTTCTAATCTGATATCATACAACATGATATAATATTTTAGCCGATAGGCTATTAGTTTTGAAGTTTTCATCGGGAGATGACGCCGGGAAATTGTCTCACTCTCATAAAATTGTTGATGTCTAGTGGGCGAAATGTGAGAAGTTGTCGTAGCAAGGAAAGTGGGGTGATTATGTATTTTTGTTGCGGGATGTTGCATCTCTTCTGAATGTTGTCTCACATTGTCGGGAATTTGTCACTCACGATTGAAGGAAGAGGTTCAGTGCAGTTAGAAATGAAGTACAATTTAATTGTCTGTGTGCTAGGTAAGGGTTAATAAAAAGGCGCGTACGATCAATAGCATAGGTTTTCTTGGGTAAGTGAAATAGGGTAGATGGGGTAAAGTTTGAAATGATGTGTGATTTAATTGAGCTTTGATTGTGTCATTGAGTAATCTATTTTAGGTGTGGTATTGATCAGTATTGTTTTGCAATTATTGTTGTTGCTTTCAGGTGCGGCAATGCTCGCTTCAGCGATGCTTAATCAGGGGTAGAGCAATTATTTTGGGGGATGGCAGGTAAACTGTGTATTTTTAATGTTATTAGTTATGAATTGATGTTTGAACACTGAAAGGATTGATTGTGTCGATTGCTTTGTTCTCGTTTAATTGCTTTGTTTTTGCTTATGTTTGTATATCGTTTGGTGGGTAGAGGTAAAATTGTATGGTACGTGTGGATGTGCATTCTGGTGCAGGACATTGTTTTGGTTTAGTTTCCAGTTGTTTTTTTTTATTTTTATGATGTTTATATCCATGTAGAGAAAGAGTATGTATGTAGATGTATGGGCTTTTTTAAGGGGTCGGAGAGCCAGGGGCATTCGAGCTAGAATAGATAATTAATTTATGCTCAGATCCTTGGGTCATTGTACCCTTTTTGTGCATAAAAATTGGCTAGTGTCATCAACTTGAATTGGATGGTGTCAATTTATGGAGAGTGTGTAGTTTTTTGTTGGGTGAAGTTAGTGTGAAGAATAATGTTCGGTAAGTTATTTATTGAATTGTGCATTGCTTTCTCAGTTGTGATGGTTCTTGTGTTTAATTTATTGCCGACTACAGTGTGGTGTGCGAGATTGTTTCGTTTGTGGGTATTATATGTTGAGCGATTGTTTTGGATAGCGATGTTGGTTGTGGGGGTGTATGCATGGAAAGAGTACGTATGTAAATGTTGTGGTGTTTGAATAATCTATTGCGAAGGCGTTTGCAGGTTCAAATTTGGTGTTTGTGTTTAGAGTGTGTTATAATGTTTTATGGATATTGACGCCATTGTTGTATTCTCTAAATTCTTGTGTGTTTTGGTGTGGTTCTGAGCTCTTTATGTAGGTGTATTGATTGAAATGAAATCTGGTGGGCGGTGTTTCAGAATTTAAGTTTATCTACATCACGACGGTATAAGATTTTATACTATGTCGAAGGGGTTTGTGTCTGGAGATTCTGTGGGGAAGGAAACAGTAATACTATAAGTTGATGTATCCTATTCAGTGTTAGATGTTCAGAATAGGCAAGGCGGTATAGACTTACGATGGAACAGTTTTCTAGAGTGTTTATATAGGACAATTATATACACATTGTATTCGATTGTACGCCATATCCAATGTTGTTCACTGCTTCTGGGAATAGGAGAAATAATTTAGCTATAAGTTTGAATTTTTGTGCTTGACGTCTATTTCATTTTTTGGATCGAGAATGGTGGTCACTGGTTTAGTTAATTAACTAGCAATCGCACCTTAGTGTGCAATGGGTATGCCAACGAGGTATGGATGGTCAACTAAGTATTGTCTCTATGTTATTTTCTCCCTCTCATCCTCTCTATATCTCCTTATCTCTCTATCAATCTATCTCACCATCTATATCTCTTTTTATTGCTTCCTCTTTATATCTCCCTCACTATGTCTTCTTATGTATCTCCCTACATCTCTTTGTGTCTTTACCTCTTGATCTATCTTTATATCTCTGTATATTTTATTTCATTCCTCTCACTTTGTATTCATCTCTATCTCTATCTTCCTCCCCCCTCCATATCTAGTCATATCTCCTTCTCTCTTTCCATACATCTATCTCCATCACCCCCTTCCTAAACCTTTACATCTTCACATTTGCATATTTATTGCAAAAGAGTCGAACAAAAATAAAATTGTGACTTTATACATATTTTGTAAAAAATGACATGGTCTATACAATTTTTAAGTAAGGTACTCCCTTGGAAATCTCTCTACCAAATCTAGCTTATCAATCAAAACAATTATGAATGACATAAAAAAATATTCTAGCTACAAACAATAGAGAGAGAGAGTCACCAATTGAGCACATATACTACACAAATGTATACACAAAATAGACCATTTTTTCCTAATTGACCACATATACTACACAAATGTATACATAAAATAGACCAAATTTTTTCCGTCATTATAACATGGAAGAAATCTGGGATTTGCAGGGCCTCGTAGGTTAAAGTATCATGGCGTAGGTTAAATAATATGAATTTATTTATTCACAATTTGAAAATAAATTCTCTTGTGTTGCAGTCACATCATTTCAGAATATAAGGGTGTCATCACGATGCATTCCCATCATTTCAAGGAAGCAGATGTAGAGCTAGTCGCAGATACGGTGCATCGCCTCTAGCCTGAAGGCAAAATCAGATGTTTTCAGTAGATGGATATACTAACATATTTTTTAAAGACATTGATAAATTACTTTGGAGTATTTTGATATTGCTAACAAGATTCGTCTGTGTAGTTTTTTGAGTCAAACTCATTGACTTGTGTTCCATTCATTCTCATGAGAAATGGGTTCTTGTGAACTAGTACTCATGAAACATGGGTCAATGAGTTTGACTCAAAAAACTATGCACTTGAATCTTAATAGCAATATTTCACAATTTGACGACTTGTGAAAATATGCTTATGGGGTCGTTCATTTGCACCGGTGTATCCGTGAAATAAAAAATGTTTCATTGTCACATCAGTCAAAGGGAAGAATTCTCAGGAGCCCGGTGAAAGTATTTTAAAACTCCAACGCGTTGCCAAGTTGTCAAAGGAAATTAAATGCATGGGAAAATGTGCCAAGTCAATATCTTCAAAGGCAGATTTGCTGCTCGTTGGCTCATTGAGGGAGAGGTAATGTTCTCGATGAGCTCCTCAGCGAGAAAAGTGTAATATTGTTGGGTAGACACAAAATGTTTGGCAAAGAAGGCTTCAAAATATTTGATATAATGCAGATATCTGTCATGCAAGGTTACATAACAGTAAATGACAATGGATTTGTTGAAGATATTATTGAAACTAATGGCAAATGAATGCACAGGTCTTGAGTCAGATTCCACTTGCAGATCATGTCGACGAAATAGTGTAGTTGATTGAACTTTAATATTTTACTGCAAATCAGTAGTGCACTTCATTTTCAATCTTTCTTGACAATGCACTAAAGTAAATTCTTATGCAATTCATAAGAAAGAGACAAAATTCTTTTAAAATCTATTATTTTTTAGTTGATAGATAGCCAGTATTGTGCAGCCCACCACGACATGTGTAAATTGAAGAGATGCAAAAGTCTAACCCCGCCTTAAACTGTCTTTCAGCTCTTATATGTTTCTTGGTAGTCCATTAGGGATCAAAATATAGAGTTTAGTTGCAGATCTATTTCAATGGTTTACGTGGCTCATACAAATAGCGTGCATCTATACGAAATTCCATTTGTTACTATATCATTCATCATTTCTTTCACTTGGTTTTAGACGTAAGAAAATTTGTTAAACCCACAATATTATGGAAAAGACATGCGCAATAGTTTGGTGTCAAAATACTGTGTTCACATTTGAGTTGGAATTGTTAACAATCACCGGACACCCCCAGGTGTTTGGCTTCGCACCGCTAGTGCGGGTAAGAGGCTTCCGAGATAGGGCATATGGTTGGGGCGTAGGTGTGGCCCTTCCATGCTATCTATGAAGCTTGTCATCTATCCCTCCTCGTTGTGCACAGCTAGGTGATTGTTCCCCTGCTAAGACATCGTTGGTTTGACTTTGGTGAGCACCTCTTCGACAGTTTAGGGCTACTCATAAGTTTTCTGCTAACAACACGGACGTTATCTATTGAGCACAAACTGTTTGTAGACAAAAAAATGTTTGGCAAAGAAGGCTTCAAAATATTTGATATAATGCAGACATCTGGCATGAAAGGTTACATAACAGTAAATGACAATGGATTTGTTGAAGAGATCATTGAAACTAATAGCAAATGAATGCACATGTGTTGAGTTAGATTCCACAGCCGTTGCTGACGCCCTCTCTATATGTGTAATGCAAGATCTGGAATAGGGTTAGGTTGTCCATCATACATAGACAAAGCCCATTGGGTGTTTGTAAAACTATCTTAGAGAAAATGTGATCTCATAGAGTGTGGAAAATGTGTGATGAGTTACAAAATGCAGATTTGTTAAAAAGGAAAATAAACTCTCAGCAGATGAGTTTCAGGCAATTGCAGCAATCCCAGTCGACTTTTAACAGCTCCTTATGGTCACCTCCAAGTACACCCTCATTAATTTATTCTTCCCTTTGCATTCCCTCTGATGCAACTGTTACTAATCTGGTTCCCTGCTCTCACGCGCCAAATTCCTATCAAGCTACCTCCTCTCACAATATCGATCTTATCACTGTCCACCATCCTCTATCCTTTCGGTGTCCCATCTACGTAAAATACAGTAGTGGTGGTCTTGGAAATGATGAATGGCCAGGATCTTCATGATGGTAGTCATTCATTTAAACAAATTTTAGACTATTGATTTTAAAATTCAACTTCTCCTTCTCATATAGGGAACGCCTTCGGCGTAATGAACAAGAGAATTGAGAAAATACAGAAGGTGTGGCAATGATCTCTAAGGAGACTATCCAATCATGGGTTGGAAATATTGTATGTTTTTATTTTCCTATGCTTACATTCAATTTTTAATTTTAAATGGCAAATAAATTTGTAATTGTTTGTCAAGGTGATTAGTTTGGATAATTGATTTTGAGATGTTGAGTTGGAATAGGACACTTGTAGTGGGTCTATCAGAGATAGGTTTGAAATTTTTGTGAGCTCTTATTTCTATTGCCCTTATATTTTTTTCTCAATTTTAATTTTAATTAATGATTGAAATAAGTGTGTAGACACCCTAAATTGGCTAAGACAAGTCAAACCAAAATCAAGCAAGGCAAATCAAGCAATTGAATATCAGAGCATGAATTAATTCAAAATCAAAGCTATTGGATTAATTAAATCAACAAGATCAAATAATTGTACAATTCATTTTAATCAATTAATTGTACAGTTTAAATAAAATTCAATCCAACCCATTCAAGGGGAGACATGGTTAAATTAAATCAATTAAATCAATTGTTAAATGCATTTATTCTCACCCATAACATATGGACAAAACTCAATCAACCAATGAGGTGAGAGCATTTGAATCACATGAATCACTCAAGAGGATTTGTTATCTCCACCATCCAATTTGCCTTTAGTATCTTGACCATCCATCTTTGTCTCTTTGTCCCAACATTTGAAACCATCAACTTGACTCAACCTTAATCAGGGTTAATTCACTCAACCCCCTACCCTTGGGAAAATCCTATAAATAGGATGCATTCTAAGAGAAAATGACCCACTGACATTTCACTAATACATTTGGGGTGAAATTGCGACAGCAATTTGCGACAGGGGCCAAATGTTAAGTGTTTTTGGCTTTTTTTTTTCAATTATAACCCGACAACGTCGCAATTGCGACGTTAACGGGATATAAGGCAAAAAAAAAAGAGAAAACG
>MU226234.1:2155840-2169301 GCA_018584345.1 Thuja plicata
TGGCATCATCCCTACTTTCACCAGCATATTGCTGGCAGCCTCTTGTGAGTGTAGCATTGAGTGGTATAACATATCCAGGGGTTTTGGTAGTAGGACAGGTGCATCGGTTCATAGTGCACAAACTTTTAAACCTAGTGCATAGAGTACATAGGTACAACATGCAGGTTCATCCAGGACATATTTGGCACCACCTAGGAAAAGTCACCAACAAAACCATAGGAAACATCATTCTTAGGGTTAGAAGAGTGGCCATAGTTATGGTACTTTGACAACTATAAGACATAATGGGCATCATGATAGGAATTCCTAACATATTCAACCATCTTAGAGTGTGCAGGAGAGTGCTGGTAGAGGCAGTTTACACTAGTCAAGTGCACCTTTTGTAGGACATGGCTATGGTTTGGGGGCATGTTTCTCTTATAGCCAGCAAAGTCATCAGATAACTGAACATCCTCATAGAGTTATTTTAGGGGTTAATAAGAGGTAGGCTACTTATTGTGGTATAGATTATTATTCAGAAATTCGTGAATACAAGCAGCTTTTTTTTTTAATTATATTTTGACATCGTCGCAATTGCGACGTCACACCCCAGAATTACGACGGGGTTGCTGTACTAGCGACGCCCAAAAACCGTCATAGTTTCTTGGGTGTTCGTCGCAATGGCGACGTTAATCCAAGAATTATGACGGGCACGATGTACTGGCGACGCCTAAAAATCGTCGCAGTTGCTTGGTTTGTCGTCGCAATTGCGACGGATACCCATATAATTACGACGGATTTCCTGTATTGGCGACGCCCCAAATGTCGGGGTTGATAGGGCTACATAGCGACGGATTGGAGTCGCAATTGCGACGGATATGTAAAGACGTCGCATTTTGCGACTAAAAAATAGCGACGTCTATTCCTGTCGCAATTGTGACACATTGTTGTCGCAATTGAGACACATAGCCGTCGCAAATCGACCACAAATGTATTAGTGTTTGCATCAATACTATATTTGATTTTGCATCCATGCTTAGCATAGATTGAGTTCTTTTAGCATTGTTCTTGCATCTTTAGTTTAAATTGCATCATAATTCATCACATTTTAGCTTAATTTGCTTATCATGTAGCTTAATCTTCATCATATATCCAATTATCATTCTAGGATTGTCACTTTAGGAGTACTTAAGATCTGAGAGCATTATTTTAGCTTCCTAGTTAGAGAGACATGGAATGACTTTAATCTTTTCAATTTGATGTTTAGCATGTTATATCTTTACCTTTGACCAAATTGAGTAGAATAATGCAATTTTTCATGAATATAAATTTAATTGTATACAAAATGGTGCCCATCATGGGGCTACTTGCCTCTAGTAACTTTGTTCAAGTCAGATTTGAGTGATTAGAATGCAGATTTGAGCCTTTCTGGAGTTTTGGTGCCTACACCCTAAAGAACAACGCCTACGCCATAAAGAACAATGCCTATGCTCAGGAAGTTTTCATTTACTTGTTTTTTTAGCTCTTCTGCAACATATTATGGCACCTATTTATTATTTTCAACGCCTGTTGTAATGTCCCCATTATTAAATAAATAAAATAAACTTGTATTTGGGTTCCGGTCGATTTAGCTTATCTCGGACTTATCTTTTATTTTAGCGTAGGTGTTAGTGCGTCGTGTTGGCTTTATTTGTACACCTCGGGAGTTTGTCCGACGGGTATTTATGACCGGCGTGTAGGATGTATTTCTCATGTTGAGTTTTGATATTTTTCTTGTAATTGTGAATTCCTGCTAGAATTTTGTTGTCTGCCATTTTGAAGGTGAAAGACTGTCCCTAGTTGGTATTTGCAGTTTTGGTGGGATTCAACCTTCACCCTAATCTATTTGTTCTCTGTTCGGATCTGGCAAATCTGAAGTGCTATCAATTGATTATTATTATTATCTCTCCTGGCAAGTATTGATTTCATCTGTCATTGTGGATCGTATTGGTTCCTTACTTCATTCTGGTCTGAAGGCACATTTCATACCCTGCAAGCACCTTCCTCCAGACATCCCTGAACACCTTCCAACCATCACCGTACGACCTTCCTATCGTCACCGTATGGCCTCTCTATTGTACCGTATGACCTCTCTGGTGCACCGTACGACCACCCATATCCTACCGTATGGCCACACCTAGCCACCATACGGTCACCTCTCTCCCTACCGTATGGCCACCTATCCATACCGTACGACATTCTAGCTACCGCACGACCACAATCCGTCCTTCATACAGACATTCTATTCACCGTAGATCTACAGTTCCAGGCGCCAAAATTAGGAACTTCAACTTCGGCATACCAGGGGCTCAGAACATTACAATGGTATTAGAGTTGGTGATTCTGCCAGCTTGTGGGTTTGAATGCAAGTATATACCAAGAGAAGAAACAAATATCATTTGGTTGATAGAATGGAAGATCAACATGATCATGTCGCTCAAGTCAGGGCATTGCTAAGAGAGCTCACCAAAAACCAAATGAGATCAATGACACTAAGTGACTCATGGAGGAGACATTACAGAAATTGGTTGAAGGCAAACCATCCACAATACAAAATGTGCAAAGTGACAATTTTGTTGCAAGTAGGGCAAATCTTGAACCAACACGATCTCGACCGTCGATGCCCATCTTCCCCCTTGAACGGAAGCACAACACAGAGAACCACCTACATTCCAAGATATGAAAGATCAACTTTGGGAGGACTAGAAGAATGAAAATTTAGAAGGGGATATAACCTACAAGGATTATGTAGATCTGAGAATGAGATATTCAGGCTACAACAATCGAGGTGGCTACTATAATGACAACCTTAGGAGAAAGATTGGTAAAGTTAATTTATCAAATTTTGATGGTTCTGGTTCCACCATAGCTAGGCCCTGGGTGCAGAAGGTCGACACCTATTTCCAGCTCAACCCTATGCTAAAGGACGAAGCCATAAAATTTGCAGCCCTACATATGGAAGGGTTAGCTCATGAATGGTGGCATCATGGCATGGTCAATCTAGGCCATGATCAGATTACCTCCTATGTTAATTTAACTGAGAGGTTAATGGATCATTTTGATGGAAGAGATCCAGAGCTTAATTTCAAAGATTTGGCTCAGTTGAAACAAACGGGTACAATGGACAATTTCATTACAGAATTTCAAAGATTATTAGTCCTGGTAATTGATATTTCGGAGAGACGATTGGTTGTGCTATTCATAGACGGGTTGGCAGAACCTTTGAGAGGATGGGTGAAGGGGTTCAATCCCATCACACTCACAAAGGAAATCAAGAAGGCAAGCGACATGTCAACATGGAGCAAGACACCCATAAGACGCCCACAAATTTGCCTTAGAAATGTTACAAATGCCAAATCCATGGCAATTTGATTCATGCTCTGACGCAGGATCTACAGCCAGTGATTTCTCCATGGCCCTTTTCTCAACGAGCATTTGATCTTGTAGAGAATATTACACCCTTGTGTTTTGATGGCCACAAATATATCATCACAGCCACTGAGTATTTTACAAAATGGGTGGAAGCTATCCCTATGACATATATCACCGGCAAGCAAATTTCCAGATTCATCCTGAATTATATCATTTGCCGCTATGGAGTTCCTCTGGCTATCATTACTGATCATGGTAGCCAGTTTAGAACAAAGATGTTACAAAGTTTTGTGAGAAATTCAAAATCCGCCATGGATTTTCTAGCATTTACAATCCACAAGCCAATGGCCAAGCAGAGGCATCTAACAAAACAATCATCAAGATCCTTCAAAAGAGTGCCAATGATGCTGGTCGAGATTGGCACCTGCAACTAAATCCAGCTCTTTGGGCCTACAGAACCAGCATTTGCACCCCCACTGGTGCTACTCCATACTCTCTAGTCTATGGTACTAAGGCCATATTACCTCTCAAGGTTGAAATTCCATCACTAAGAGTATCCTTGCAAGGCATTGTTGATGATGAACAGTACAAAGTTTCTTGGTTGCATGAGCTCAAAATGCTAGATGAGAAGAGACAAACTGCTTTGGTACACTTGCAAGCATGTCAAAACCGTCTCAAACGGAGCTACAACAAGAAAGTCTGAACCCGCCATTTTGAGATTGGAGACTTGGTCCGGAAAATGAATTACAAAACCCATCCACACAGAGAAAAGGCAAGAAAATTTGAACCAAATTGGGAAGGCCCCTATATAGTCACAACAACATATGGGTCTGGAGTGTATCAACTTGCAACACCAGAGGGAGAACCGTTGCCAGAAGCACTGACTAGCATGCACCTCCGTAATTATTATGCATGATCCTAAAAAAGTACAAAACAAAAATTGCAAAAAATTCTGAAAAAAAAAAGTAAAAAAAAAATTGCAAATTTTTTTGAAAAAATAGCGAAAAAGAGAAAAATAGCAAAAAAAAAGAAAAAGAGAAAAATGGTTGCCTTGATGAAAACCTGGTAAACATGCATCTTGGCACGCAAAAATAGAAATTAAGAGAAAAATATCATCCACAAGTGAAAACCTAGCAAACAGGCACTTTGGGCAAGTACCGTGGTGAAAACCTAGCAAACGGGCGCCACGCGTAGTAAGTTCTTGCTTCAATGTCTATCATGATTCCACCTGGTATCCTAATGTCCTTTCCTGATCACATCTTTCAATTTGCATCGACCCTAGTGCCCCTTTATGGCCTGTAACTGGTTGATTTCCTTTGTCTTACCCTTGGTATACCCAGTTTGTCTATCTCTTTGGCCTCTGTACATAGTCTCTCTTATGTCTGGGGGCAGATTCCTGGCACTAAGCGTCTTTGAATTTGAATTCAAACTGGGGGAAAGACCTTGAACGTGGTTTATCTATGAGGTTCCTCGACTATCAGATTGGAGATAACAGATTGTAAATATCTTAATGTACTAAGAAAATCCTTAAAATCCAAATAAGAAGCTCAAAATTTAAAAAAAAACAAATAAAGTCCTAAAAAAATTGCTAAAAATCAAATATGGTCCTGAAAAAAGACCCTAAAAAAATCAAATATGATGCTAAAAAAATCCTAAAAACACCTGAAAAAAAGATCATCATAAAAAATAATTAAATATCTCAAAAACCCTAAAAATTGCAAAATCTCTTCAAAAATCTGCAATAAATTTGTACATACTTGTCTTTTTTTTGCGAAACAATCATCATGTTTGCAGACATCAGTGGAAGATTCAGCATTTTGTGCTTAACGAAATCATGTTCTCACAAACGCGATCTGAATCACTGTGACTCAACATTCAATCTGGTTGGACTTGTTCAATCTTTCGATCTTTGCTATCTATCTATCTATCAATCTGTCCAATTTATCAATCAATTATCCAATCAATCAATATAAGCTATCAATCAATGAACATTTAATGCAAGCAACAAAAGATCAGAATGGTTGTTGGCTCACATTGTTTCAGTGAGTGTTTTATCTTTTATTGATTTTCTTTTTTTATCATGTTCCTACGCTACTCGATGATATTATCTGACCTTATGAGAGTAGCTGGGATGGTTCATGACCATTTTTTTTGTTGCTTTTATCTTCTACCTGTTTAATGATCTCATGAAATTCTGGGGCATGTATGTTATATGCTTCAGGATGGAGAAGATCATCCTATGTCTGCATTGTGTTTGTTTAAGCAAAAGGATGACTTTCTCACTCTGGCTTTTGTGCCACGATGCGCCGCATCCAATCTTGCAATATCAAAATAAGATCTTATGACATGATTGCACTTTTGAAAGCCAAAATATTTTTATCTTACTAACCTTTGTTCGTCTAATTTTCTCTTTCTGCTAAAACTTCTTCAGTCAGTCCTCACAGTCGCCTTGGTCTAGTACTCTGGTATATCAAAAACATGTGCATCCTGCATACATGCACTCATAAAAGAAAAAACTCCAAAAATACATTGCATTTTGCATTCATACATTTCAAATAGCAAAAAAGACAAAGAACAATGTTTGCATTCATAGCATATATGTATTACATAAAAAGGACATCCATTGCAATATCTAAGCATCATCATATAACAGGAAAATAAAATCTTGAACATAAGCATCCATCATGTGCATCATAAAGTAGTTGCATATCATATATAGATATTTCAAAAAAATTATTAGAGTAAACAAATCAAGGTGTCTATATACACTAAGGCCCGTAGGCTCATGATCTATAACATGTCTATCAAAAGTGTCCCTCTGCTAGAGAGAATCCCCTGTCAACCCCTGCTCTCTCGATCCTCATGATCCTTGTCCTATCTAGAAGATGAGGCTCTCCCTGTCAGATGCCCTCTCTGTTTTGATCTAGGTGGCCCCATCGGTCTCAGCACTCCCCCGCTGCTTTGTTTCCTATGAGAATGTGATATGCTGGACGATGCTCTGTAACTCGGTGCCCACTGATCTTGTGGCACATCTCTCTCATACATATCCTGCCAGTATCTCATCTCCTCCTGGGAATCTCCTAACATCCCTGCAATCTCACATACACCTACATCTCTGATGGTACTGATGAACTGTCATGACTCCTCCTCATCCCTCTATGCTCTGGCCATAGTTGTATCCCTCTCTGTTGTCAACTTATACATCTGTGCTGTGAGCGATGATCGCTCGGCCATCCATGATGCACAATCTGCAGCCCAAGCAACTCAATTTGTGTCTCTCTCAAGTGTCATTCGATCTATCTGGCTCGTAAGCTCTGTAATGCGTTGTCTTTGATCCTCAAACTAGTCATCAGGCACCTGTATGTCATCCTCATGAGGCGGATCATCCCTGTCCTCATCCATCTACATTGGTATATCACTGAGATCCCTGTTAGCATCCTCCCCATCCTCATCACTCTCCTCATCATCCTCATCATCCTCCTCATCCTCCTCCTTCATGCTCTCATCCCTGGGAATCCACACTCTTGGTACTGCACCCACCTCCGGATCTGTTAGACGAACAATCCTATGCTCAGCGAACCATCTATCATACTCATCTGTAGTCCCTGCATGTGCAATATCTGCACCTACTCCCCACTATCTGGGTCATAACTACTCAAACTCTGCATATGCCACCTGAGGCCGGAGCGTTGCACCCCATGCCTTGACCTTAGCTCTCGATCGATCGAACAATGTTGTACCTATCAGTACTCCCCGCCTCTCTCCAAACTGTCTACAAACTCTCTCTGGTAGTTAAATCTCAATAACCATGTGACCCATGATGGTCCTCCCAATGAGGTACCTCTCATGTCGGTAGTAAGGTAGGTTCTCTTTGTCATCATCCCATCCAAGGCAATCTCAATATGGTCGCCATGTGAAATCTATGAGCATGTATATCTCATGCCTGAAGTGCAATGTGTATCCTAGCGGCCCCTATGCAAGTGCTCCCTAATAAAAGTATACGTACGACATGTCTGGTTGTACAATCCTCTGAGAAATGGGTCAGAAGATAGCTATGTGCTCATATGCCCAAACCTGTAGCAGTGTGATCCCCCTACTGATAGATATTCCTCCCTTGTACGCCAACTGATGGAGCTGATAGTACGTCACCGCCAACATACATTTACCTTGTATGAATATTGTACCCTCCATGATCATGCACTCGAGAAATCTTCCCCAGCCGATAGGGAAGCCATGGCCTCATTTGTCAGGCACTAGTAGACATGCAATCACCCCACATATCATTGCAATCAACCTGTCATGTTGTCTAGCAACTGTCTCCCACCGGATCTCATAATCCTGGATATCAAGGTCCTCGTCATTACTGTCAAACAATATGTGCAACGTTGATCTCCCTATCAAGGGGTCATACTTTTCTACCTCTCCATGGATGGGAATCCCGAGGATGCGCCACACATCCTCCAATGTCACTGTAGCCTCACCTGTCGGTAGGTGGAACGAACTCATCTCTGAATGCCACTGCTCTGCAAGCACTGTGATCAAGCCTTGATTTGCCCTAATCTTGGGCATGTAAGTGATGTAATATAGCCCTAGTGAGGCTAGGAACTTCATCTCACGACTGCTCAGTCAATGTTGTATATCCATACACGATGGTCTGCTCTCCCGTGTCTATGGAATCGCTAGCTCCTCCTGCAATCACCGTGCCACTTTGGTAAACTTTTTGTACTTTATGTTACTTGTTGACCATCCTAGGACCTGTTTTGACCAACTTTGACCTAATTTTGACCTTGTCCTAGGGTTATGACCTGTTTAGGGAAGTTTAGGGTATTTTAGGACCCCCCCGAACCTTGATTTAGTGCATTTGCAGACCTCTTGACCAGCTACGCAGTTTGGCTTACCAACTGTGCAGCTTGGTTGACCAACTGTGCAGGAAGCACAGGTGGTCATCCCACCTGCGCTTGCTATGCAGGTGGGCATGTGACTTGCGCAGATGGTCACGTGATCTGCGCATGTCGCATGTGTGGACCCCTTGCGAACCCCGTTTGACCCTTTTTTGACCCCTAACCTGCCTAGAAATGCATGCAAACCTAGTAATCACTGAGGGGGCTCAAATGTACTCACCTCGGGTCCCATGTCAGCCGACCATCAGTAGTTACACACTCGTTCCCCGCACTGATTCTCTGTTGGCACTTGATCCATCCTCCTTGCTCCAGAGCTCAATTATTCCAAATGAGAGAGTGAAAATGACCTCCAAAGCCCTCTCCAAGCTCTTTTATAGCCTCTTGGTTGCCTAGATGGATGTGCAACCCTTGCATTTTGTATTGGTCGCGATGATTTTGGCACTCTGCGCCTCATATCTTTTGTGTTTGACCTCCAATTTTTGATATATTCATTGTTGTGGATTTGTCTCATCATTATCGACAAATTGACCTGTCATTTGCATTTTCCATTCGATTTCTCAAGGGGGCACCTATGTATCCCGATATCACTGGGGCATGTTTTAATGTTATTTTCTTCAGGATTCTTTGACACAACGCTCATAATCGCATTGTATCAAAGAGGGGCAAAATGTAGACACCTAAAAATGGTTCGAGCCTGCTAGTCTACGTGTTTTAACATTTTTAGCATTACAATTGAAACGTTGTTTTGTGACCTAATTATTCATCTATGTTGCGCATATGATCTGTATTATATGACAACCTTGTGTCTTTTGTCGATGATTGAATATTGCAAAATTATTCAATTATTTACTAATATTTCTACTCTCTTTATCAAATCGATCATTTTCCTAATCAATTCCAATCAACCCTAAACCGATCCTATTCAATCCTAAACTGATCCTATTCGATCCTTAACCATTCCAAATCATCCTAAATCAATTCAAACCTATTCTATTCTATTTCTAATTATTTTCATAATTGTTTGGACTCTTTCCAACTATTCTGAAGCATTGTCCAAGATCATCGATGCCTAATTAACCCAATTTCCAAATTGATCAAAACGCTATTCCAAATTCAATCAATCTTGTCATTGTTCTAGGAGCATTGTCCAAGTTCATCGATGCTTTGCATCCCTTCAATCAGCTATTTGATAACATTGTCAAAGTTCATCGATGTTATCGTTATCAATCTATCCTTATCAATTCAATAGTATTGACAAAGATCATCAATGCTATTTCTGATCATTATTATTTTGGGAACATTGTCCAAGTTCATTGATGTTTCCCCATTTATATTTCAATCCTATGACACCATCAAAGTTCATTGGAGCTTTTCAATCACTTCCAAACATCATTATGCGGGTGCATTGTCATAGCTCATCGATGCCTCGTGATTTCCTAAACTATTCCAGAATCCTCAGAATTGACCCTAATCCTTATCAATATCATCAAAATCATTCCAATTGTACATTAACACCTTCAATTTGATCGATAATTCACTAACCTATCCTCTTGGGATGAATAAACCATAGTTTATCCCTATGTCCTAATTGAATAAATAAATTAACTTTACTTATTCCCTTTTCCCTAAGTCTTCACAATTAATTAATTAATTGCCTAATTCCAATTTATGGGATTTTCTAATTTCATAAAATACTAATTTTGATTTGTGAGGAATATTGATTTATTAATTGAGTTAATATCCTCCTAATCTCACCTAATTGTCATATCCCTTAATTGACGATTCACATCCCTATTAAGGCGCTTCTTCAATATCTTCAATATCTCCTTCATCCATTTTCCCCCATATCATGCTTCCAAATATCCTACCAACCTTTCCCTTAATTATGCATTGATTCTATGCAATCTTCACCTAATTGCCTCTCATTTTCTATAAATTGGGATACATTCTTCTCATTCAAGGTTAGAACCACTATCTCCTAGTATTCTTTTATCAACTTATGCTTTCAAAGTTCTTAGTGCAATCTTGTTATTGTCAAAGAGAAACATAATCTACCTTCATGGAGAAGAAAGGAGGACATGGGAGCTGCATTTGAAGCGAGTTCAAAGTTTTCATACTTTATATTTGTGAACTTTCATTTTAAATGGCTTTCATGA
The DNA here is from genome assembly GCA_018584345.1 of Thuja plicata. Lineage (NCBI taxonomy): Eukaryota > Viridiplantae > Streptophyta > Pinopsida > Cupressales > Cupressaceae > Thuja > Thuja plicata. Next base: position 2,166,288 of record MU226234.1, read on the forward strand.
TAGATTAGATAGGTTAGCATATTGTTTAGAGTTTGTGGTTTCCTAGATATGCTTAATATGCCTTTTTCTGGTCGTACAGGGTTCAATCCCATCACACTCACAAAGGCAATCAAGAAGGCATGCGACATGTCAACATCTTCCTCTTCCTCCTTTAGGAGTTATGCATAGTCCAAACCACCCTTTATTCCCAAAGAAAAGGACAACAGACCTCCGCCAAAGAGACCGCTACTAGATGAGGCTACCCGACGGGATCTCAGAAGGAGGAAGTTGTCTTCAATTGTAGGAAACCATGGGAACCTGGACATCATTGCTTAGGAAAGGGAAGAATCCACTATATTGAAGTAATGTCAGATGATGAAGAGGAAGAATATGCACCAGAAGCTGAGGAAGACAAACAGCCAGTCGATCGAGAGGCTAACCTAAATCATGCGAAAAGAATTTCCACATTGTTGAAAAGAGGCGGGTCCATTGTTGCTTTAGATGGAACCCCGAGATGCACTATCCTCTGGGTACGGGGTACTCTCTAGGGACAGAGGGTTGTGGTCATGCTAGACAGCGGGGCTACCCTCAACTTCATCAACTCCTCACTATTCAAATGAAGGGGTTTACAAACAGAGGCACACCAAGGATTTGACGTCAAGGTGGAAGGAGAAAGCATTTTATCTTACACCCATCTAGTCCCACAACTGAGCATTTCTATGGGTAACCACACAGTGACAGATGAATTCTTCATAGTTGATTTGGATGACATGGAAGTCATCCTCGTCATCCGGTGGATGGAAACCTTGGATGAATAAACAAAGTTTCAAATGGATAGAATTTTCATTCAAAGTAGATGGAAAGAAAGTTGTTATGAGGGGAATGTAAAATGAAGGACCGAAGTATTTTTTTCCTGATGGATGGAGGCCATCCTCAGGCATGACGATATGGTCTACGCCATACACTATTTTATCTCATCAGGACCAGTACATGGACAACCTACCTTCTATCAGGATGAGGAACTTCAAAATGTGTTGGATAAACATCAATTAGTTTTTGTTGATATACCACCATGCATACCACCAGACCATGGGTTTGAACGCACTATCGAGATGGAGGCTGGTGCCCAACCTGTCATCACCACACCATACCACCATCCTAAAAGGTTTAAGGATGAAATTGAAAAAACAATCCATGAACTTATCAACAAGGGATGGATCAGGCCCAGTTCTAGCCCTTTTAATGCATCATCCGTCGTACTGGTCAAGAAGAAGGACGAAACTCTGAGGATGTGTGTGGACTACCGTGCATTAAATAATAAAACCATAAAGAATAGGTACCCTATTCCCAAGATCAACGAACTATTGGATGAACTGCATGGTGCAGTCTATTATTTGAAAATAGATATGTGATTTGAGTATCATCAGATCCGTATGAGAGGAAAAGATGTGGAGAAAACAACCTTCCGCTTCCACTATGGGCATTATGAGTTCATAGTCATGCCATTTGGATTAACCAATGCTCCTGCCACATTCCAATCCTGTATGAATCACATCTTCAGCAAACAACTGCATAAGTTTCTATTGGTATTTTTTGATGACATACTCATATACAGTAAGACATGGGAGGAACATTTGAAGCATTTGGATGAAATACTGGAGATTATGGAATCACAATCCTTGTTTGCCAAAAGGTCAAAATGTGAGTTTGGGATGACGGAGATATTGTACCTCGGTCACATTCTCAATGGGCGAGGGGTTCAAGTACATCAGGAAAAGATTCAATTCATTCTGAATTGGCCGCCGCTAAAGACTCTCTCAGACCTGCGCCGATTCTTCGGGTTGTGCGGTTATTATAGGCAATTTGTGAAGGGATTCTCACAGCTCAATGCACCATTGATGGACCTAACAAAGAAAGGATCATTCCAATGAAGCAAAATGCACAAAAAACTTTTGAAAGGCTCAAAGAAATCATGAGCTCTTTCCCAGTGCTGGCACTTCTAGATTTTACCCGACCCTTCATTTCGGAGTGTGTTACCTCCGGAGAGGGTATTGGGGTTGTGCTGATGCAGGGCCGTCACCCGATTGCATTTGAGATTCGGAAGCTTTCAGGAGCTGACAATTTGTATTCCATCTATGACAATTAGATGCTCGCCATCATGCACGCCTTGACAAAATTTTGACAGTACCTCGTCGGAGCCAAGTTCACCATGCGTACAGATCATAACAGCCTTTGGCACTTCCTGGAACAATGGGAACTCAATGAACAACAACAAAAGTGGGTAGGTAAAGTACAAGCTTTTGATTTTGACTTTAAATATATAAAGGGAAAAAATAATGTGGTGGTTGATGCCTTGTCGAGACGGCCAACGATATGCTCTTTATCTCAAATCTCAACCGATTAGAGAGCACACCTGTTGGTTGAGTATTCCAAGAATACTTTCACATGTTAGTTGTTGGACGGTGAAGGAAAAGATGACATATACAAGGTGGTTGGTGATATTATATACTACAAAGGCAAAATATACTTGGTACCCAAATCCAAATTGAAGGTGAATATTCTGAAGGAGATACACGACTCACCTCTGGCCGGGCATTAGGGATATTTGAAGACTTACAGGAAGATCAGGGAAAGGTTGTCCTGGAAGGGATTAAAGAATGATGTCCTCCCATATATCTGGGAATGTCCTACCTGTCAACAGATCAAATTAGAACACACTGTGCCAATAGGTCTACTTCAGCCACTGTTGATTCCTCAGCAGAAATGGACTACCATTTCAATGGATTTCATTATTGGGCTTCCGAAGGTGAAAGGAATAGATTGAATCTTTGTGGTGGTTGATAGATTGACCAAGTAGCTAGAATCGCAAAGGAATAGATCGAATCTTTGTTGTGGATAGAATCGCCGATAGAGGCAATCCGCACAGGAGCTTGTGGATAGAATCACCGATTGAGGCAATCCACACAATGAAGCTCGTGAGTTGTGGATAGAATCGCCGATAGAGGCAATCCGCACAGGAGCTTGTGGATAGAATC
>MU226234.1:2178176-2201658 GCA_018584345.1 Thuja plicata
TTTGGATAGTTTTTAATCAACAAGTATAACATGGACCTGGATGTACTATTTTTCAAAATCAATAAAGATAAGTCCTTTTTCTTTCACATGTGTAATAGTTTCATTATCATTTTACAATTAGTCCCTCCAATAAACCAATAGAACTTCTTCAAAGTGATAGTTTGATGTGCATGCTTCTTGATTTGATTCATATTCTATATTTTCAATTGGTTTTCTCATTTTCCATGGTTAAATTTTGTTGATTGAGGCCTTAGTCAATTGGTCTGTCATCTAAGAAGTATTACCCATTTGAAATATCTATGAATTTGTTTTAGGTTACATGTACATTCCATAACACCTTTGAAGTGATAAGTTTTCTTGTAAAACTGTCTCTGAGGTTGAACATAAGATTGGAATGATCTTGACCCTATTGCCCATGGTAGAATAAGGCACTGGTCTAATCATTATTTGGATTATAGTTATTCATTTCATTGTTTATAGTTTTATGCTATCTTATCTATCTATTCATTTCAAATTACATACACATTTACTAAATATTCTTTCAATTACTTAAAGTATTTCAGTTTACAGTTCACGATAAATTACTTTATGTTAGATTTCTTTCAAGTTCCTTGCCAAACTTGAGAGAGAAGGTTGAAGTGTTTCTTATCTGCTATAAAAAGCCTTGTAACTTGAAGGATAAATCAAGGTATAGGCCTACCAACCTTGGTTTTTCAGAGCCAGAATTGCAGAAGTTCCAACCTTGCCTTGGTTGTGACTTGTTAGTTGGCCAAATCACTCAGGTTTCCCAACATTGGATTGGCAAGTCCATAGGAAATCCAATTTAGCATTTTTGGGCACCAACATAGCCTCTACTTATTCCACCATTCATTCACCTCTTAAAGCAGAAAAGTTATCCAAAGCACCTCCAACAAACAAAGAACTAATGCATTTCATGTTGACTATGTATACTCTCAAGGGCTACCTCTAAAAGAGATCCAAGCTAACTTGCATCATTCTGCAAATATTTTTCATGCTTCAAAGATCCTAGATCCCAAGCTTTCATGTGCTTTAATGCCTATCATACATATTCAAAAGGATCCCCCATCATTGTTCCAAGCATCCTCCGTGCATATCCAAACTCACACCTTTTCCTTACAAGTGGTTTTATGTCAAGAGGATAATCCAAAGTGCGAAGAAATAAGTATCACTAAAGATCAAGATCAAGATGTTATCCATTCCTATCTAATATTTGATGAAGGTCCCATATCCATAGAATCTCATGATGATCCCCTCACACCCTCTCATTTTTTTCAAGATGATACCTTCCACCTCAACAAAAAAGTATCTCTCCAAGCCCTCTATCCTATACACATCAAAGCAAGATCAAAATATCCCTTCCATTATCTCCCATGAGTCTTTTGAAAATCAAGATAAAAATACTCTTTCTACACCATCCAAAGATCCTTGTACAGATCAAAGTATCCCATCAAATCCTTGTCTAGATCCCCCATGTCTACCTCAAACACCTATCATTCCTCCTAATCCATTTCATGGTAATAAATCCCCTTAAGTTTTTGTTACACCTATCAAGGTTATTCATGAGCCCATTGGTATAAAGATAAATCCTAAAGATGAGAGCCTTGGCCATACATCTCACTCTAAAGAGGTCGATGTCCCTCCCAAATCTCATCTCCCTCCATTTGCATATAAGAATCTACCTTCGTCATCATCCAAATCCATTCTTGGTCCATATATCCCAAAGCTAAAGCTTTCATAACTCCCATCTATATTGGGTCCATATATCCCTCTATCAACCATGTCTGCCATTCCTAGCTCGCCATCCACTTACCCTATCACATATCAAGATCAATGAAGGAACACATACTTGAGAAACCAAGCACCTATCCACATGAACTCTCCATATCATTCCTATCCATCCACAATTCCCAAATCTTTGGAAGCAACCTGGATGTCAAACAAGGAAATCAGAAATCTAAGAATCCACATGTGTATAAAGATCAACATGTCCAATCTAACCGACATGTGAAGACAAAGCAAAGGGAAACATCAAAGAGATCACCAAGGTCCATCAAGCAAAAAAAATCAAAGAAATTGTGGTTTCCTAAATCTCTCATTGACGAAATGTATTCCAAAGCATCACAAAAGAAAGATAAATCAATAGTTATGTGGATTCCCAAGTCACTTTTGAAATACTTGCACACAAAAGAAAAATCAAAGTTGACATTCAAGCGTCCAAACGCTTTCATTCCATCTCCTTCCAAACATTTTCCACTTTCCAAGTCTACTTTGGGTTCCTATATCTCAAAATCCACTACCTTAGATAAATCCTCACCTCCTTCATCCAATGTTCCCCCATCATTCCATCACCCTTTGAGGTGTGTGCCAAAGTTAATCTTGCCAACATTTCCATCCACAATGTACATCCTTCTTATCCTCCTATCCATTATCCGACACCTAGTTTCCATCCTTCCAACCCTCTTATCCAATCAATGTCACAAAACCTTAACCACCATCTACCTTTATGCTCCATATCTATCCTTTATCATCACCTTATCAATATCTTTGAACATCCTTTCCATGCCATGGTTCATTATAGTGTACCTTTCAAAGGAGTATTATTCAGAGAGCAAGAAATAAAAGTTCCTCCATTTCCTATCACACATTCACTATCTTCCAAAAAGTCAAAGAAAAAAAAATGAAAAAGAGAAAAAGTGCCTTGGTGAAAACCTGGTAAACAGGCTCCTTGGTAGTAAAAGTAAAGAGAAATAAATCCGTCCTATGGTGAAAACCACTTCTTGTGGCGCCTTAGACAATTACCATGATGAAAAACTGGCAAACATGCATCGTGTGTAATTCCTCCCTCTCACACTCTACACTTGGGGGCAAGTTTTATCTATACCATATCAGCCATGTTATCCATCATATCTTCCATCTTCTTTATACTACCATTTATCTCACTTGCATCCATATTCCCTCTTTAACCTTTGATCTTGACAAGGTTGAACATAGCCATGAGCATCAGGTATTTGGACATCCGTTATCCTTTTCATCAACTTATTCACTTGTTTCATGCATGCTACCGTATCATGATCTTGCTTATTCCAAATCTATCTTCATTATTCCTAAGCAACCTTTTCATAATGCCAAATCATCCACTCATGGCTTCCATTGCCCCCTATCATGATCAGGCTATCATATCCATACCATATCCACATCCTATCCAAAATATCTTTGGTCTTGATTGAAAATGAATGACGTAAAGTACAAAATTTGTTTTCAAAAACTTCTTGACATGTCCACTCTTTTGGACCTCCCACTTTCATGACATCAGGTCATTATCCTATATGCTATCTAGCACTGGATCATTGGCTTCCGTTACTTGTCCAAAACACGCTTCATGTGGCTATATCCATTTTCCTTATCTTAGGTAATCTTGAGGAGATGGTCCTACGAGTCACATTCACTCACTTCATCCATCATGACCTATCCATTTCTGATCCATCAACTTGCTCATCCATCTGTCATACCCCACACCTTGCTAGACATTGGGGGCAAACAAATGTGATATTATTTGAGAGCTAGTAATCTCTAAAAATCTAAAAAAGTGAAAAATGTTCTTTTAAAAAATAAAAAACATCTTAAAATCTCTTAAAAATAAAATAAAAATATAAAAAATTAAAAAAAAAATCTATAAAATTTTATTTTAAAAAAATCAATTTTTTTTTTTAAATAAAAAAGATTCTTTAAATATCCAAAAAATAAAAATTCTTTAACAATCCAAAATTCTTTAAAAAAAAACAAAAAAACTTAAAAATACAAAATCTGAAAATCTTCCATAAAGTCTCAGAGCTGCATTTGCATATACTAAGCTTTCATCATGATTTTGTATTTACCTGAGTCTGAAATCTTTCTATCCAACTAGGGCACAATCCAAAGTCAGTGAGTTCATCAAGATAGACCCAATTGACACAAATCATTGCATCAAACCAAAATCACGACACTTGAACCCTTTGATTTATATCAAATTTCCAACATTTCAAAGTTGATTGAGATTCAACATCACGCCAATTTGCATCATCAAATCTAATCAAGCCTTAATCATGATTAAAAATTTGATAAAGATAAAAAAAAATGGATGAAGTTCTTTTGGAATATGGATTCGCAAACAAAAGCAATGTTATTTCGGGGTTACTTGATTTTTGGAATCATGTCTTTTTAGCAAATCAATGATGTCTTTGACTAGATAAGCAATGATGAAGACATGCTATTTTTTTTATTTCTATGTCTGCTTGTAAGATTGATTCATAGAAATATGCAAACTTGTCTAACGACATGGTCATCAAACAATTATCGAGGACATTTTCATATGGAAGGAATAAAAAAAAATCTATGTCTGTTTATGCAAACAAATACCTTGGCCATTTAGATCTTCCATATCTTAATGCCAAAATCTACTTGCAACATTGAAACCAACGAAAGCAGTATTCATACTTCCATGGTCAAACCAGTGAGAGTTGTACCAGCTTCATTGTTGAAATCCTAAGGAAGAAGGTATTCATATCATCATGGTTAAATTTAACCAGTGAGGGTTGTACCAACTTCATGGTTCTGAAAAAGCTCAATGATGAAAAATAAAAAGTAGCATTATTTAGTGATAAGTGACAACCATAGTTGCATCTTGCATTCATTTTTAGATTAGACTTGCATTTTAGTTTAAGTGATTTTCTCTAAGGAATGCATTTTAGTTATAGGATTTCTCAAAAAGGGGTTGAAATGTTAATCATGGTTATATCGTCAAAGTTGATAACCAAAGTACATCATCAAATGTCTGATCCATCAAATGATCAATGCTATATCAAGGATATCATCAATATAGATCTTCTCACCTAGGGGAAACCTAACCATCTAATTAACTAGGGGCAACCTAACTATGTCCATCACCTATACCTATATTTGTACTTGCACTAGCGGATGACCCTTCTCTTCTACCAGTCCCTAATTTTGTATCATCAAAACATCTAACTAAGCACATCAAATCAAATATCAATCAAACAAATCATCCAATTGATCATCTAACATCAATAATTTATCCTACCATCTATTTGCTAATCTTGAGTGCATCAAATTTCTTAACTCTAGATCTTGAGGAAGGAAAATCAATCCATCAACCTACCTATCCTATCAGATTGACATCAATACAACATCAACCAACTGATTTTGACTGACATCAAGCGATATCAAAGCATCATCAACCTAACCAGGAAATAAAAAAGACATCTATGTAGACCTATCAAAGCTAATATCAATCAATGAATCATTTATTGATCATCTTAACCATTCAAGCATCAAACATCATCCATCATATCCGATCGATTGAGGTTTCTATCAATCTCAGTGAACGCATCTATTTTTGATCCTCTAGATCATGAGGTCGAAGCATCATATCCTATCATCTGACATTGAAATACACATCAAAAAATGTTGACTCATTCATCAAAAAGGCATGTAATATATTCTTCAAGACACATCAATGATCTAATTCAACCGAGGCATATTCCAAGTTGATTTTTACTGGGAAACAAATTGAAATCGTAATCTAATTCAAAATTCCATAAATTATCCAAATTGCTCAATACCATTTAGATTCATTTCCCGATGGGGCATCATATCAACATCAAATATTCAAATCAAGGATTCATATCCGAAGTTTTTTTTCATCATCGGGGACAACATCCTATCATTCAATCAAATTGATCAAATCATAAGTGGGGCATCAAATCAGTTTAAATTTTTCATCGGGGAATCACATCAAGGTTTTATCACCAGTATCAAATAAGAGTTAATTAAATCAAGATCATCGAATCAACATCAATCAGTCGATCTAACATCAGATCAGGCATCAGTTAATCAGTAAATCAAACATCAGTGGTTCTTTGAACCAACATGCTTCACACATTGATTCAGAGAGGGGCATTTGTAGACACACTAAATTGGTCAAGAAAAGTCAAACCAAAATCAAGCAATTGAAGATCAAAGCATGAATTAATTAAAAATAAAAGCTATTGGATTAATTAAATCAAACAAATTAAATAATTATGCAGTTGGTTTTAATCAATTAATTGTATGGTTTAAATCAAATTTAATCCAACCCCTTCAAGGGGAGACATGGTTAAACTAAATCAATTGTTAAATGCATTTATTCTCACCCACCACGTATAGACAAAAATCAATCAAACAATGAGGTGAGAGCATTTGAATCACATGGATCACTCAAGAGGCTTTGTTATCTCCACCATCCAATTTGCCTTTGCTATCTTGACCATCCATCTTTGTCTCTTTGTCCCAACATTTGAAATCATCAACTTGACTCAACCTTAATCAGGGTTAATTCACTCTATCCCCCACCCTTGGGAAATTCCTATAAATAGGATGCATTCTAAGAAAAAATGACCCATTCACATTTGCATCAATACTATATTTGATTTTGCATCCATGTTTAGCATAGATTGAGTTCTTTTAGAATTGTTCTTGCATCTTTAGTTTAAATTACATCATAATTCATCATGTTTTAGCTTAATTTTCTTATCATGTATCTTAATCTTCATCATATATTCAATTCTCATTCTAGGATTGTCAGTTTAGGAGTGCTTAAGATCTGAGAGCCTCATTTTAGCTTCCTAGTTAGAGAGACATGGAATGATTTTAAAATTTTCAATTTGATGTTTAACATGTTAGATCTTTACCTTTGATCAAATCGAGTAGAATAATGCAATGTTTCATGAATATACATTTAATTGTATACAAAGTGTTTACGAGGAAGCTAGAATGTGTAAATGGATTGAGAATTGTTGTCTTGTTTTGGGGCTGAAATTGAAGATTTTGTTATTTTGGGTAATGTTTAAATGAATTTTGAAAAGTAATAAATGTCACAAGGTTGGATGGATGGCTATTTGTTCAAATGTCAAATAGTATGAAAGGGACCGATTTAGTATTTGTTACGATCATGAGGTTTTGTATAGTAGCAATTTGTGTCACATATTTGTTGCATATTCTATATTAACGGTGGAGTGTGAAGGTGTTAATGTAATGTTTATAAAATGGTGCTATGACTTTTGTTTTTTGTTTTCAGTGAAAGAATTGGAAGCTATGATTTGATGTATTTTTGAAAAGATATTTGTGAAGGTGTGTTGGTGATCGAGCATATATCGTGAAGTGAGGTGAAGGTCAGGTGTGCGGTAAGGTTAGAAACTTGTGAAATATACAAGTTAGGGGGTGTGAAGATAACACAGTTGGCTAAGAGTGTAGCATAAAGGTTGTCGAGTATAGAGTGATATGTAACATGTACAACTAAAGAGTATCTACACTCAAAGTTGTATGTAGTAGTGGTTTGCATTTTTTTATAGTTAGTGTGATTTATTTTAAGCTTTGTTTGGATTAAATGTCTCATAATAGTGATGACTATAAATTTGACTTGTAATGATGGTAATTATAGTTGGGAATGCGTACATTCTTCAAATTGCAAATGCCCTGTCTATGGGGCAATTGTTGGTTTTATCAGTGTGTTCATGTCTTACTTGGCTTTCCTCTTCTTATTGATTCTATATTCCAAACTAGTATTGGTTGTTTTTGTGCAGTTTTGTTTGACGCATTTTTTGTGTAGGTCATTGACGTGGAGTGTAAGTTATTTGCCAATGCAATTCAATGCATGAATGATGGAGATATTTTCTTGGAGCCCTTTCTTTAGATTTTTTCATACAAGAAATTCATAATAAGTGAAAGAAAGTTCAAGCGATTCAAAATTGTGTTGTCTAGTGACACCAATTGCAAGTGGGCACATTAACAAAAAAATATAGCGATCTCTTCTTTTATGATACACTCCAGACAAAGGATCAATCATTTATTTTACGACTTATAAATGTTCAAGCACTAGTGATTCCAAGTAGGTTTTTATATTTTTTCTATTGCATATCATTAAGTAATGAGAGAGTTTTACATCAGAACTATAGGATAAAAAAATCAAAGAGCTTGAGAGTTTTACAGACCAACTTCAGTCAGATCAAAAAGCAAAAAAATACAATTATGTAAAGGTTTTTCCCTTCACTCTCTCTAACCATCATCCTATACTCTCCTGCATCCATCTGATCCTAGATCATGGAGATATTCCCATTAAGAAGCAAGGCTTTGCCCTAATCTCCTCTCTTCTTAAGGATGAAGATGTTCAGGCGACAATCAAAATCATTGCTTAGTATAATAATAAAATTGCTCACCATGAATCTGAAGTAACTAGGTGGACCCAAACTATTGAATCTTGACAAAAGATGCTTAAGGTTGTAGGCAAGAAAAGAGCTAAAGATGTTAGAGGGACAAAATACAGATTAGTTGAGGCCCTACAGGAGTCTGAAATGCTAATCCAGCACACCCCTTCTGACCCAAGGCTATTGGACAGTGTGATTCTTTGTAGAGACTCCCTCAGAAATTTGCACAATGCTAAGACTAGAGGTGCTAAAGTTAGAGCCAGAATCAATTGGCTTAATTTGGGGGACAAAGGTTCAAAAATTTTCTTTCACACTCTAAAGAAGAAGGAAGCGAGAGATAAAAATATATTGTATCACAGAGAAGGACAAAACTATCACATCCCATGAGGAAAATGTGGAGACATTCTCAAAGTTTTATAGTAACTGGTTTTCTTTAGAAGATAATAGGACCCCCATGGACACTGCTAGGAAAAAGATTAAAGGAATCATCCCTAAGAAGGTGACAGAGGAAGTTGTAGCAGTGATAGACAAAGAGCTTTTAGAGGATGAAATCAAAAAATCCATTTTGAGAATGGCCAATGATAAGGCCTCTAAACCTGATGGACTTTCATTTGAATTCTTTAAAGCCAATATAGATTGGATTTGTAGAAACCTACTTAGTATTTACAAAGATGACATTTCACCAGGAACTCTAGGTACAACTATCAATGTCGACCTTATTAAATTGATTCCTAAATGAGACATATTTCTTATTAAGAACTAGAGGCCCATTACCCTCCTTAATGTTGGGTATAAGATCCTCGTAAAAGCTCTGTCCCTTAGAATTGAAAATGTACTTCCTAAGGTGGTTAACAAGACTCAAGAAGGATTTGTAAAGGGGAGATACATCCTAGAGAGTCTTATAACCTGATGGGAATCTTTGGATTGGGCCAAAGCATCTGGGCAGAAAAGTGTTATGTTACTTATTGATTATGAGAAAACATATGATCGGATTGAGTGTAAATATATCCTGATGATGTTGGAAGCACTAGGTTTCCCGCCTCACTTTTGCAAGATGGTTTCTGTTGATGGGACTTTGTGACCGTGTCCGCCAACAGATGTAAGTTATCACCGGGTACCGGGGTACTGGTCAACTTTGCTTGCAAAGGTTGTCTGGAGAAATGAGATTCTCTGGGCCTCCAAGCACCTGAGAGTCAAGTCTCGACGGCGCGGGGCTCAGTTGGGAGCGTGACTATTTTGTTCGGGGGGATAGCTAGTTATCTCGGCTCGTCCTTTTCGAAGATTTTGGTAAGTGGGGTTTCCTGCAAGCAACTATTAACTTTACCAAATAAACTTCAAAAGATACTGTAGGGTTAGGAATATTTCATCTACCTATAGTTATACCAAACATTCAAAACATCAACCAAGTTCTAACATGCTACACTAAATACTGAAGAAATACAGAACCATCAGTTCATATTCAATCAATCGCAAGGAAAAGAAGGTCGTTAATCTACTTAAAATATCAGAGCAAGGGACATAAAGAACATACAACACAAAAAATTGTTAACCCGGAGATCAGAATGATAACAACATCATTGATAGAACCCTTCCTTCTTCATTAACATATTCCAGCAAGCACTGGTGCGTACAATAATGGTGGCTCCAAGGGAGCATCTAACTACTAAAAGCTTCTAACAACTAAGGAGCATTGACCTCTGCAACCAAGAACTGGAAGTGCTATAGCTATGGACTGCAAAATCATCAATTTTGCCGACCCTTGGAATGAGACCAGACTTATTATTTATATACAAACGTTGACCTAAAACTGAACTAACTTGCTTTACATTCAAACAATATAATACAATTTTTGGTGGCCAGTACTACTTGCGCCATGCTACAAAGACCTTGAGATGGAAAAGGTCTGACATGTCAGAAGAATGAGACAAGAAAGGTGGAGTGGAAGAATCAGCCTCGAGAAAGGAGCCGTAAGGAGAAAAGAAGAAATTTGATCCCCCAGGGATTGAGGCTACATGCCTCATAAATGGAAGAGCAGCTCACTGTCTCCGATGCGCTAGGTGTTACTTTGGGGCGGCGCCTTGGGAAAACCAACTGTCAGAACCTCCTTGTTGAACCAATGTGCCTTGCTGGAGTCATCCACCCTCTAAAATCCCTATTAACTACCTTGAAAGTGACCGATCAACTTCGGGAACCAGGACACGGGTCACTTCAAAGAATTCAAAAATATTAGATCCGAGACTCTGGGATCTGGAAGCCTGTGCCCCCAAAGAATAAAGAATGCAAAATACTCCTCATGATAGTTATCTCTGGCACCTGGAGAATCTTATTATTCCTTATGGTTTTTGAATGCCTCCAATACCTGGCTTATGCCTTCTTCATCTATGTATCTGATACTGTCCCGTCGACTGGGAACAACCTCCAATTTTTCCTCAACATCTCCGGCCCCATCCCGGAACTCATCCACCATCTTCATGGCATCATGCGCCCAGATCATTGTCTTAGATAATCTAGATAACCTGCCCTGGTCAAAATCTCTGGCAACCAGATACAGGGACTCCATCTGTTCATGAAATTTGCTGAGGACATAGTCCTCCGGGGTGCACGTCCCGGTGGTGAAGGGATCAACTTGTGATACTCCAACCATGAATGCTTGAAATAGGCCCAAGGGGTATTGGGCCACAGTCACTTTTTCTTTCATGGCCTTAACCAGTTCCTTGCATACCTCGATTCTGAGGCCAAGTCTAGAGTACTGGGTCTGGAGGGAATCATATGATTCATCTCCCAAAATTCTCACCTCTATGGCGGCTTCTTCTTCGATGTTACGCATCTCCTCCAACCCAGCCCTCCACTTCTCATACCTCCCCAAGTCTTGCTCCCATGCAATAGCAGAACCATGGGCTTGGCTAAGAAGGATGTCGACCCGGTAAAGATATGGGAGGGACACTGCTAGAAATTGTCTTATAGCAGCTACTTGCTCGGCAACCCACCCATCTACAGCCTGTGCTTTCCTTTTCATGGCCCGGAGAGAATCCACATCGTCCAGTGCAAGCGACAATCTGGAGGAAGAGGTTTCTGGGTGGATCTCAGCCAAAGGCTGTGTAAGCTCTGTTAAAAGTGTGAGGAGATTGGCATTAGTCTCTCTTTCCTCCTTCAACTTCTGGTCCTATTTGGCGTATCGGGCCTCCACCGCTTTGGTGGCTTCTCTCAGCAAGTCTAGCTCACCCTGCTTGTCTCTTCTCCCCAGAACCACCTCTGTGACATTGTAATCTTCGGACCTTATGGCCGCAACATCTGCATCCGGAGGAGGCGTCACGATTGTCACAACTATGTTTCCCGTCGGCCCAGTCCGGAGGGTATGGACTGTCCGATTAGGCTTCTGAGCCTCTGCATTTCTGGCCATCATCTCAGCCAAGGAGAGAAGAACCTCCATTGCTGCCACTGGGGCTTTCCTCTTCCTCGATTCCACCAACCACTGAGGCGGCTTTGTCATTAGGACCTGAGTATCTATATTCCCCTCTAAACTTGGAGGTAGATTTCTAGTATTTTCAATATTGTCGGGCTCCTTTTCTCTTTGTTGTTCCTCTTCTCCAAAGGCCTCCACATTTACCACTGTGTCGGTGTTTTCCTTTGCAAAATATAGAACTTCTTCTCTGGCATCCATTTCATCTATATTTTGTGGGGCTCCTTCATCCCTTTCAGTGTCGGTTGATTCAACGTCTATGTTTTCTGGGACTCCCTAGTCATCCCGCTGCTGCTCTTCGGCCTCATTGGCCTCGTTCGCTGGAACAACTTCCTCCAATGGAGTGTCTTTTGGGAATGGGTGAGGGCGCTGACCAAAATTTAACAATGCGGCCGCCTTTACTACCTCACCGAAGGTACTCTGAGGCATTTGATCGCCCGAAGTAACCAAAGACATCTGGAGCATGATGGATGGGGGTACGATTGATCCCATGGGTCTGGGTTCCCCAACCATTGGTTGCTCACCAGTGGTCTATCTTGGTGCATCCCTAGTCGCCTGGACCGGTG
Organism: Thuja plicata; assembly: GCA_018584345.1. Taxonomy (NCBI): domain Eukaryota; kingdom Viridiplantae; phylum Streptophyta; class Pinopsida; order Cupressales; family Cupressaceae; genus Thuja; species Thuja plicata. The sequence goes on from MU226234.1 coordinate 2,190,461, forward strand.
TCTTTTCCCGCTCAGGTTCTCCTTGTGTTTCCTCCCGATTCTCCTACTTTGTGGCAGCTTCTTCTTCCAGGACATTCTTTTCTATGGGAGTTTCTTCTTTATCTTGAGCGGCAATCTCCTCAACCCCTTGATCAATATCATCATGTAAATTCAATAGTTCATCTGACCCGAACACGTCATCAAAATCATCGCGTAGGGGAGGGTTATCGGGGATCTCCTCAAGCTTGGGGGAGTCCGAACTGACATCAACTAGAGGCAGATCCGGTATACCCGGGCTAGCAGTTGCGCTTGGGGTAGCAGTCACTTTCTTCTTCTTCCTTCTCAACAATGAACCCCCGGTCTCCAAGATACTAGTGGACTCTACTTCGGAAAAAGTCTGTCTACTCATCATTTCTGCCAACGATGAGGATCCCGTCAGGAGAGCAGATGCCATCGGGGCTACGGGGAGACAGGAAGACATATGTGTGCTTATCTGTTGGGTGGCCAACCTAGCCAACTCCATTTGATTCTGTAGTCGTATCATTATGGGGGTTGGCCCCTGGGGAGGTACCTTATTCGGGGCACCCTCTAGTTCTTTCCCCTTACTTAAACTGGGTCCGACGGCGGAAGAAGATGGAGCGGTCCTCCGGACCATTGGTTTCTTCCGGGTGCTTTTGGGGCATGCCAGAGAAAAATATTGGTGACTGGCTTCCCCAATTGAGTGACATACTCCCTCAATTGTTAAGTCTTCTGGGGTGCCCCAATCCACCGAATGGAGATCCAACTTGTCCAACCCCTGTTCTTTGTAAGTTGGATCCTCTAGCAGCCCGTCGTCTGAAAAACCCTTCGGGAAAGTCCAAAGGTCGAGCGCCTTCATGAGCCCTTTAGACATTTGCGAGTGTTGTTGGGCCCGGAGATCAAAACTATCCTGGCAGTCCGCCCAAAAATCTTCAATATCTTCTTCATGAAGCGGGGATGCCCAGGGAAGTGCTGTGGCGATCTTGCCTAGAGGATCATATTTTTTCCTGGTGTGGTGGAATTCCACCAATCCCAGGTTCTTCAATTCATTCTCTGCCTCCTTCATCGCGGTGAGGGTGCACGTATAATTCCCGCACGAGAACGAGAATGGGATGTTGATGACCTTCTTCAATGTGAAGAAGGCGTGCAGTTCCATTATCTTCCGACAGAACTCCAAAAGAATGATCCTGTCTCCGTAATACTGGGGAAGAAGATGGGGCTCCCCAGAGAATCCGGTCACCAAAATGTAAGTGTGGTGCTGGAACTGAATAAAATAGTGGCCATAAGTACTGACCAAGTTTATCGCCTCCTACGATAATCGGTACCCGCAATCCCGGGTAAGTGTTAGGATATTTTTGTAAATGAAATTATCATTTACCCGACAGAAATTCAGGAAGCTGAGTTCCCATTACACTTGAAGATAATGATCCCATGGGGTCAACTGGCCCGACCCGTTCCCAAGTTCACCCACTGTCCCCAAACCTGAAAAAGCTGGTCTTTGTTGGGTTAGTGCCCATAGCACATAAAATGTCATATAAAACTTGGAACTCCAGACGATGGCCTTCATCTGCGTGTCCACGTGGTTAGCTATGAGAGCCGCCTAGTTGAAGGTCTAGTTGAGAGTAGTGATGCAGTACAAAAAATAATACATCCACGCCGAGAATTCCCGAGCGTGGGACAATCCAAAGACCCTGCATAAGAATATAATGCCCGCCTGAATGGGCTCTTTTAAATCTCCGCGGGGAATTTCCAACTTCATTCTTTTATGGTCCCTCTTTGGGGACTTTAGCCAATGGCTATTGAGGTATTGTCGGGAAATAAGTTCGGCCCCCTCAAATTCCTCCAATGATTTGGTTCGGCCAATGACGACGGACCCTTTGAACTGCAGAATCCCTAACCCGAAGGTAAAAGTTGTGGCATCCAGGGTAACGATTTTTGTTGGATATTGAATGGTCGAGGATCAGTGAGCAGAACTGTCCGAGTAGGTGCATTGTACAGTACTGCCAGTTGTTTTATCAATTTCAGTGATTGCACCGAACAAGGAAAGTTTGCAGCCTTTATGATGCCAGAGGCGGCCAAATGAGTAGCCATGTTGTCTCCATTAGTCTTTAACCTGTAGATGGTCTGGATTGGGCCTTGCATTTCAGCCCAAGGTCTAGGATCTGTGTCTGTTATTTCTTGGACTTTGGAGTCCACCTTGGACCCCACAAGAATTCCCTCCTTCAAGTACTTGGAGGTCAAGGGCAGCTTCGCTAACATCTTTTTGATTTTGGTCTTCATGGCTGCCCGGGTGGAGGTGGCAAGTAGCTCCGGACTATCGAGAGGGGTGATTACTTCCGACATTTTGATCAATTATCCACAACCTGCAAGACCGAAGAACTGTCAGAACATGAAACTTTGGGGGATTTGTCACCAACCTGTACATGCCCAACAAGTGTTAGCATATATCAAAATTTCTGGACCACTTGAAATAGACATGATTTAGATTCTGAGGTGTTTTAACCAAGTGACAGAAGGAAACGAAAGACAAGGGATTGCTCGAGGCCCGAAGTCCGAACAAACTAGCCGTTATTGATGTGACCGACGATTAGCCATATTTGGTTGACGTGGGTTGGCACGTGGTCACGTGACAGGGAACATAAAGGCATTGATAGCGACAAGTGGTATGACACGAGGTAAATTAAATGCCAGATGGGATATGGTTTGAATGCCCACTCGTAGGAAATTAATCCCGCCATTAAGGTGATGAGACAGAGGAGAGAGAGAGCCGCCATGGCTCGAACCAGTGAGGTGTCGAGTTTGAGCCGTGGCGACTTCATCTCAATGAGCTCGATATGGTGAGTGAAAACATGACAGAGCGTGACAAAATCTTCAATATAGAAGGATACACACAAGATATATACATAAATTTACAGAGGGCCGAAGGCCGAAACACATATGCACTAAAATACACGATATTCACAAAATGTTTACAAATTTTCACAATATCTACATATGTACACGAGCTACCCTAAGACAATGTACATTATAAACATTAACTTACAACTGCACAAAGGATAGACAACCCTCTGGCATAGCCAACCCACCAACGGGAGGCAGACCAAAAAGCAGAATACCGAGGTGAACCAGCAAAATCGAAAACAAAAGGAAACAGCGAGAAAAGACAACAAGAAACCAGAGGGCAAACCGAGGACCTACCTGGAAGAATGGAGAAAAGAAGGGGGAAGCACGCCAGGCGCGTGCTGCAACAAGTCTACCCTCGAAAGATCACAATTAGATATCGCAAATCAACTCGTAACCGACCACTAAGCACAGAACAGTTCGCAGTTAAATCGTAGTTAAATCACTTAAGAATCGCTCTAAATGCTCTACATGTTTTTAATCGCGGTAACCGTGAAAATGACAGGTAATTTCCATTTATACTCTTAGGGTAAGAATAGGTTACATCCCTCCCTGCAAACTCCAGAACAGGCAGACCTCTGAACTCCGAGCCTGGGGATTCCACGCAACTATGCCCGCTCGTGAGAGAAGACATGGCTAAAGAGAATCCCAGAGTCTGAAATTCAGCTCTGGAAAGATAAACTCTCAGACCGGGTCCCGGAGACGCAAGAAGACAAAAGAAGAAATCAAAACAAACCTCGCGAAAGAAAAACCCAGAGGGAAAACAAAGAAAGCAAAAGAAAACAAGGCAAGGGCAAAAGCAAAACAAGGGGGACCCAACATTTTGCACAAAAAATGTAGGGACGGGTATGCAGGGCATAACAGTTTTTAATCTTCTCCAAGGAGCTAGGGTGGCAGTGGAAGTCAATGGAGTAAGATCAAAAAAATTTGAACTGCCTAGGTCCATCAGGCATGCCCCCTTGCCCCCTCCCTCTTTTTCAATGCTGGAGACTCCCTCCATTTCCTTTTAAGGGATGATTACCTATCCCCAAAAGTGAAGGGAATCCTCCTCCCCAATAAACAAGAGGTCTCTAACATTTAATTTTTCGATGAGACCTCCATCCTCGTGTATCTTTATAAAAAAACATGGGCTGCCTCGTGACCAAACTAGAGTTCTTTTGTTTAGCCTCTGGTAGTAAGATATCCCTATCCAATTCTATTATGTTGGCATGGGAAAAAAATCCCCCAAGGTGGTGTGGCTAGTTTGGTTTGGAATGGGGAGGCCCTGGCTATATTGTCAGATAATTGGGTTTTCCATTTGTAGTCAACCCCAATATTAATGAGATGCGGAGTTGGGACAAGGAAAGGATTGTGAAAAAATTGAACAAATGGGACAGTTATCTCCTCTGTTTTCCTGGAAGATTCCAAGTATGTCAGAAAATTCTTTCTTTATATCTGATATATTTCTCCTCTGTCTGGTTGTTTAACCAACACTAATTCAAATTTATCTAGAAATATATCAGAGACTTCCTCTGGTCACATGGTAGAGGCAACAAAAAGATACATGCAGTATCATGGGAATGGTGTACCAGAGAGAAATCTTGGGGTGGACTTGGTCTTAAAGATCTTAGAACTCAAGGTATATCCTTAGATGTTGAATGGATTGCAAAGGCAGCCACAAGGGAGGAGCGTTGGAAAGTTTTGATTAGGAACAATTTATCTCAGGCTCATCCTAACAAATCTAAGGCTTGGACTAACCTCTGCTACACTGATCTTCTTACATTAGAAGCCAATATAGTAGTACAAGGTTCAAATGTTTTCAAAATCATTTAGAAGAGCTGGAAATTTGTGAAACAATTTCTCTATTATACTGGCCCAACTGAAGGTAATGGATTAATCTGTGGAACCAAGTCAATATAGTGGAATCTTAAACATGGTAATAAACCCTTGGCATTACTTCAAGGTTGCTCAGCGAAAAAGTGGTATGAGAAAGGTATTAATACCTTTCATGATGTTTTACAACAGGGAAAATTATTTCTATGAGAGAAAATTGAAGCAGAGTTGAATATTCCCAAATCCCAATGGAGAACATACTCCCTCCTCTCAGATTCCCTCAACAGTTTGGGATCCTTTAGTGGTTGTTTCCCCCAAGTCGTTGCTACTTCCAACAATCTTGGCTTGACAACACTCCCCTCCACCTTGTCAAAACCAAATACATCTACAACCTGCTTACCCCTTCAGCCCTAATATTATTTCCCATGTTAATTCCAAGTGGCACCTTGACACTCAAAAATCTGGCTGTAACAAATATTTTTCCTTCATTTGGAGTAGACCTTTGGAACCCAAAATTACCTATTTTTTGTGGAAATTCCTTCTGCATAAGTTGCCCTTTAAGAAGCCCAGAGGAGAGCCTAATTTGTGTACAGTCTGTAGACACCCAAAATTTGTAATGCATGTCTTTTTTGAATGTTTATTTGCTTCTAAAGTCTAGAAAATTTTTGGCCTCACCTTCAATGTTTATTTAAAAGTTTTAAATATAATCTCAAGTCATATTAGCAGCATCAAATATTGTAACACTTTCTGGTCCATCCTTTCTTCTATTATATTATGGATTATTTGGAAGGCCCAGAATAATGATGTGCTAGCAGGAAAGGACAAGAACCTTACTAAGTCTCTTCAAAGACTCATTTATCTTGATGTTGCCATGCAGGTTACCACTATGATCAAAATGAAGGAGAGTAAATTCCTACAAATCCTAAAAGATGGAAAGACTACAATTGAGAAGAAAGACATAGCACATGGATACACCACTATGAAGGCTAAGGATGAATTTGAGGCCACTCTTGCTAATTCATACAACAGTTGAAGCAGTCTGGAAAGTGGAAGCCTAATGTTAAGGAACAAAAGCGAGCAGAGGACCTTGGGTACAGATCTCATGAGATCATCGGCTACAATGATGTGTCCCCATATTCTAATGATACTAATACAAACCAGGAGGCACCAACTGAGTGATTAGTTTGCTCTAGTGTTGTAGTGTTTTAGTCTTAAGTGTTGTATCTTGTCACTGATACTGCAATGTGGCATCAACTTGTATTTTTTGGCCTTTTGATCTGACTAGTATTGGTCAGTAAAACACTTGAGCTCTCTGATTTTTTGATCCTATAGTTCTAATGTAAATCTCTTTCATTACTTAATGATATGTAATAGAAAAAGATAATTTCTTGCTCTCTTTACTTGCATGAATTGTATGCCTCTATTAATAAGATATTAAATGACTGAATTAATGGATACTTTTCGTCACTATTTGAATTGTATCAAATATTTAATTTTTTGAGATACAAATTTATTGCCCAGACATTACAAAAGTACTCCGGCCTTCCTGGCATATTCAATTTTGAAAGCCTGTGTAGTTGTGTAGATGAATTTGAAAACAAATAGTGAACTTTCATCCTTTTTGAGACTAATACTTTTTTTGTACACAACAACTACATGCTTTTGATGATACATCAGTCAGTAGAAGTTTTCCCAGGTATTGACATGGATTGCTATAGAAACTGACGTTATACATTGTCATTGGTATTTAATGAACAATCTAGTTAATGCATAGATAATAGGTGGCAATATTACCAATTTTTCTCCCCTGTATAACTCTATCGCTCAACATGTAGACTCGCATAATGTCGACACTGTTTCCCTTACAGGTTCGTTGTAATTGATATTTGAGATAGATTTTTTGTTCTCTGTAACATATTATGATGCTTCCTATTGAAGATGAACTTCCATAGGTACAACCTAATTTGAATTGGGTTCAAAGATAGAAGGGAGACATCATCTCACAATTGGGCAATATTGCGTGGCAAGAAAAGGCAAGTTATGTTGAACATAGAAGGATAACTTTTATTTTTTAAGAAGAGGAGTGACTAGCAAAGGTTTACAATCTTCTACTTGAGAGGTAATTAATTCAAGCAAGGCACCCTATTCCTAGAGAGAATTGACATGCTTCATACCCTTCATAGATATTTCACACTGGTAAGATGGTTTTCCAAGGAAACGGTATTGCTCCGCTGCTTCATCCTGATCTCAAATATGTTGATGACCCACAAGAAGATATCCTTTCTAGACTGACTACTTTGGCCTAGAAATGTAAATGAAGCTTCCAACAATATATAAAATTTGTCTTAGTGTTGGTGACAACAAAAGAGATTGCAGAAATGTTGGATCCCTAGTTTGTGATGATGGTTAGAGGGAACATAAACGCTTGATCCACAGACAAAGATGTAGTATTAGGTTGTAGTCCATCATTTTGGTTTATTGCTAACTTACTATTTTGCTATAGTTTTCAGTCAGTCCCTCTGAAACATAATCGTTCATGAAACAAATGTTTATATAATTACAATGATCATAAACCTTTTGTTATGGTACATACATTGTTAATACTTCTTATGCTATGTAGTATGTTATTTTCATTATGTTGTATTGAGATTTATTCCATAGTTTATAATAATTTTACGCGCACATTACTATGCATGTTTCATTTTGTTTCTAATACCAACAAATACAATGTGTATTTAATTTCATGGATGCTAAAGTCATTGGATATTAGAATTTATTCCATAGTTTATGATAATTTTATGCGCACATTACTACGCATGTTTTTTTGTTTGTAATACCAACAAATACAATGTGTATGTAATTCCATGGATGTTTAAGTCATTGGATATCACATTGTCTTTTTTGTGCATATTACTCTACATGTTTGGTTTTATCTTCTATAAATCTGATTATCATTTAGAATTGTCTATGTTGGATACCATGTTTGAGATGATGGTCAGAGGGACCACATACCCCTAATTGGCAGGGGAGTATGTAGTAGTAGGCTATATTCCCTAATCTTGGTTTGTTGTTAACTTGTTTCACTTCGGTTTTGAACCAATCCCTCTAATAAAATGTCTATGTAATTTTATGGATGTTAAACTTGTTGCATATGATACTATAAATTAATTTTAATGTATAATTGTTCAAGACATTAGTTCTTGGCCATTGCTACAAAGTGAAATTAAGTTTTACGTATAATTAGTGCAACAGATACTACAATTTAGAAAGTTATTGGTTATTGAGTGAAAGTTTTAAGTATTGAGCAATAGTTTGACAATAAGCATTATACACATCGATAAGTGATCATATAATCGAACAATTTTTAGAAAGTTGTTCGCCAAATAACTTTTTGAATTGATCGAGAGTTTAAGTATTGACAAACAATATAACACTACAAATGTACGATTCTAAATGCTTATTATTAGCGCAATAATTTTTTAATTTTTTTAGAATGTGAACTTATTCATATTTAAGAGAAGGCAGTAAAATAGTGTCACATTTGATCTGCCTCAATGTTTAGTATCGCTAAATCGACAAATTTCTTACTTTTTGGATGCTTCCTATGCACCACCGGTGAGTACTAAAACCCACTGATTTTATGACTAGGCTATTTCTCAATTTTTGAGACGTGGTTATTATAAACAACTTGTTTGCACAATTCATTAATGATAGCGTGGGTCTGAGAATATATGCAAGTGAGTTGCTACAATTTTTCAAAATTAATGAAAGCATTTTGCATGACAGAAAAGAAATGAAATTTAATGTTGCCTTTTTAAATGTTGTCCCTCCTTTATTATTATTCTCACATAACACCGCATGGACAACGTTTTTTGTCATTCCAACCAAGCAAAAATCATGGACACTTACAACACTAGTTCAGCCTTCAATATTTCTTTGCATTTAATCTTTAAATTCTATTAACATTAATCCTAAGTCAAGGAATTTCTCACAATGATAAATTTAACAATTACCCCAATTTACTGCATAATTCATCATAAATTTCATGCCTGATTTTTCCTCTAAAGAACATTTCTAGGGTTTTGTCTAAGTTATGTTGTTTTAGATGAATTGGACACCCTGGTCTATGTCATGTCAGTCATTTTATACTAGCCAATGTGATTGATACTATTTTAGGAGATGTCACTACTGTCAAAAGTCTTAAAACAATGAAAGAAGAATTGAGTTCACCGATCTTCAAGAAAGTAGTCAAAAGTGACCTTTTGGAAGTGAGAGCTCTTTATGCTTTTCACTAAATTTCTTTTTCCGATTTATTATTTTTAGCTAGTAAAGTTCGTGCAAAAATTGATTCCATAAAAAAAACTCAAGATATTTTTGGGTCCTTCAAAGACAACTTGCATCATGCACAAAATCAAAAAAAGATTTAGGTAGACAAGAATAGGACAAAGAGAGTTTTTGAGGTTAAGGACTTGGTTTTTGCTAAATTGGAGCCATATAAGAAAAGTTCTTTGAAAACAAATGGAGTAGGTAAACTCAAGCTCACATTTTTATGGACCCTACAGAATCACTAGAAATGCAGGGGACATAGCTTATGAACTAGAACTACCACCAAGTTGAAAAATTTACAATGTATTCCATATCTCATGTCTAGAGAAAGTGGTTGGGTAGAAAATGGTAACTTTACCTATTTTACCGCCATTTGATTTTGAAGGGAAGATGGGTTTGATTCCTAAGGAGGTTTTGGAAACAAGGGAAAATAAACTTACAAATAGAAGTATTAGAGAGTACTTGATCAAGTCTAAGGATTTACCAATTGAAGATGCAACACGAGAAGGATCATAAATGTTGAACTATCCTAATCTTCATTTCTTGAGAACAACCAATCTTTGGGAGGGAGGACATGTCATGTCCCCTTTCCAAAAATAGCACTTACTAATTATAGTAAGTATAGTTATTCAAAAATAGTAAATTAGGACCTATGGATAAATCAAGAACTAATATCCTTTGTAGTAAATTGGTCAAATCAGAATTAATGTTAATTTAACAAAGAATATTTTAAATGTATTAAAATGCAAATCATGGCATGGGATTTAGAGGTGTTAATTTTACAGTTACTTGACTTTCTTATAGTACAATCACAAGATGGACAAATGACACTTTTGATTGGACACTATAAGGAGGTGTTGGGCACTGGAAAAGGTAGTTTCCAACCTTCAAATGCAAGATTATCTTTCTATGGCATTGGGGTTTTGAATGCCCAAAAAATGCATTTGAATGTGGTTTGGATTATGTATGATTTTAGCTTCATTTCACTTTCACTTTATTATTTGTTAGTAAAATATTGTTGATCTTTAGAGATTGATAAACTTGTGGGGAAGGAGGCCCAAGGTTGGGAGTTTGAGGGTTTCCATGTGGGCTAAGGATGAGAGTCTGAGGTTCATCAAAGTGTAGTTCACTTAGTTTTATTTATTGTGCAGATTGGTTCAAAATTTCACAATTTTCTTTAGCAATTTGTAAGGGTTTGATAGTAGTTTTGTTATGATACTCGTGAGATTGCATATGCAATTTGTTGTAGTGTTTAATACTAGTATTATTGTGAGACCCCCTTTTTCAAATAATTTACACTTCACTTTATCTTGGTACTATAGTGGCGTTTATGTGGAATTCATGTTGTGTATCATTTCATCCTAATGTGTAAAATTATATAGGTAGTGTTAGTACCTTTGTCATGATCATGTGGTGATGACATACTTTCAATTATCATATTATCTCATGGACAATATACTCGGTATGGTTATTTCTATTTGAGATATATTGAAATTGTGACGAAGGTAAATTTGATTACGATTTTAGATGATGCTTCTAATTGATGCATATGATGATAATGATTATAGGAATATTTTGGTAGATGTATGTTGTTATAATGATGTGAATCGTGATTTAGTTGTTAGACTCCATAGAAATCAACCACCAAGATCCACTACATGCAAAATAACATGTTACAAAAGCAAAGCTTGAAGACAAGAATGTTTTGAAAGACAAAATGTTCATTCAAAGAGGGAATAATAAAATACAAAGAGATCAATCCTTATAAAGGAGATCAAACACCAAGAAGGTGGAGAAACCTAGGTTGCATGAATAATCAATAAAGAATTAATTATTGCATGCCTAAAGTTTAGCTTAAGTAAATAGGAGATAAAAATGTGACTTAAATAATAAAATCAATAATGATTTAATTAATAAGTAAACATAGAAGTACCTTTTTACTCTAACACCCCCCCTTAAGATAAACTTAGGGAGAAGCTGAAACCTAGAAGCAAATACTGAAAGCAGTAAATTTGGGTCCCGGAAACAAGGTTTAATCAGGTACCCAATCACAACCAAATCTCTGTAAAGTGGAGAAATAGAGAAAACCACATGGGAAAAAACTCTACTCCAAAAAGAGATGGAAAAAACCATGCTGAAAAATAATGGCTCAAGAGACTCTC
>MU226234.1:2210633-2227645 GCA_018584345.1 Thuja plicata
CAATTGGTTTATCATATCATACTCCATGCTAGGAAGATGGGGTGGAGGAGGAAGAATGGGTTGAGAAGGTGGTAAAGAAGTAGGAACCACCATATTAGGTTCAGGGTTATTCCTTGTACGATAGGTGTGAGCTATCGAATCTTGATCATTGACAGATTCTAAAGATTCCATAGGTTTACCTTTGATAGTAATGTGAGGACAACCTTTGATAGTCAACACGGGTTTTGGATAAACCATGCTAGTTGTCTCAACACTACAAATAGATTCACAAAAATGAAGAAAATATGACACCCTAGGAGGAGATGAGGTAGGATCTTGATTCTCCATAAGATCATCACTAAGAGGGAGAGCATTAAGGGAATTCATATCATTCTCCGCTAATGCCTCATCACTAAAAGGAATCCCAAATGGAGATAAAGCATCTATAATATTTTCTTCTTTCTCTAAAATGTCTACATAAAGGGAGTGTGTTTTAGAAAAAGAGTCACCATCATGTATGAATATGTCATCCATTAATAAATCACCCTCTTGTATCAAAACATCTTCATAAGGAGGGGATAAATCAATGTCTTTATCCAAGGGTTCATCCAAAAAAGTAGAATCATCCACAATGGCTTCATGAGGAAGAGAGTAATCAACATCCAAATCCAAAGGTTCATCCCAATAGGAGGATTATCATCCCTATCAATAAAGCACATTGTAAAAGGTTTGGAAAATATTTGAAACAACTTGTGCAACATAATAAAGAATAAAGAAATGCATAGAAAATAGATCTAGATATATCCAAATGCATTCAAATGAAATCTATAAGCATGAAAAATGTAATTTTTTTTGGGTATTATTAAAGAAATTGGTGATTTTTATTTTTGATATATAAATGCAAGAGCATAAAAGAAATCTATTTTTAAGTGCATGTAAGATTTAACACAAAATGCAAATCTAACACCAAAAAGAAAGAGTTGTCTATCGCGGGTCAAACCCCAATTTTGGAATTAACCTTATAATCGAATTGAAATTGCATAAGTAAACAAAGTAAATAAACAAATTCACCTTGCTTGTATAGAAACCCTTGTGGCGGATTCAAATCCGTAGATCCACAAGTATGTATGCACCAAATGAATGTAGAATTTAGAATGTAGGACGTCTCAAATCAATTGCACGTAGATCTTCAACACCAATCTTGAATGGATCTTGGAATGGGAAGAAGCTTGGAGGAATGTGGATGGAGAAATCTTCAACAAGAGAGCTCCATAGAGCTTTGAATCCTTCAATGGCTACCAATGGATCTCCTCGATGAATTGGATGTTTGAATGCTTGAGAGTAGACGTTTGCTTCAAATCTTGCTTCTTATCTTGCACTTAGATTTCCACTTCTTGAGACTTAGAGGAAATGAGAGGAGAAGGCTTCCTTATATACAAATCTAGGGCACAATCTTCTAGAGATGCCTACATAGGAGAATTAAATTCCCATTAGACCTATACCCTTAAAAGAGGACCTATATTAAATATAATTTAAGAGTCATCATTTCGGAACCCAAAACAGCTGACCCAAAAGCGGGAATTAACTCTTTCTGAAGCCCGACATCCGGAAACCCCAGAAACTTGAAATCTAGACCTTGGGCCAGAAAAAGGTCAATTCTGACCTAGGTCAAGGTCGAGGTCGACCTTGACCCAGAAAGGTCAATTTTGACCCTGAGGTCAAAAATCCCAGTTTGCAGTTTTGGATGTCTAAAACAGGTTGGAAAAAGTGGGAAATAAGGCAGAACAGGGGAAAAAGCTAGATCCAAGTCAGAGACCCATTCAAAGCGCTTGACATGACCCAAAACCACTTACTCGGAAGGTTAAACTAGTCTACAATGGAAGTGCTTCCATTTTCCGACTATACAACTTGTATATGAAGTCATAAATTGTGTTGTACCTATTATGTTTTCTCATTGTTACTTTAACCTAAGTATTGCAAAATGATTAATGTACAAATATATGTAGTATCCCATAAATGATTAGATAGCATTAGAAAGGAGAAATTAGTACGATTTCGCATTATTTTGGCAAAAAATTTATTGAAAAAATCATATTAATAAGTTTAGAGGACATAGGCATGTATCATTCTTTGTTTTAGGAATTTATCTTGTTGGTTGTAGCAGTTGTGTAGAAAACAAAAAGAAATAAAAAAGAAAGAAAGTGTAATTATTTTCCTATAACAATAATAGTTTATGTTCCAATAGTGCTTTGATGCTTCAATTTAATTAATAAAGTTTAGATTGTTAGCTAGATTCAATATTTTCCTAACTTATATTCACGAGAAGAGAAATGTGTGTGTACTATTTTGTTGTTATTGAAATCTTATTTATGCAACTAAAATAGTTAGTTCCACAATTTTATATATCTTCCTTGTTGCATTACTTTATTTCAAAAAAATAAATTCAGATCTTTGTACTTAAAAGAAAATAATAAATAGTTATAAATAGTTATATATACATATAGGAGCACGCACGCGCGCGCACACATATTTTTGCATTTTTTTTATTTTTTTTTTATCATGATAACAAAATTAGAATAAGTTTTAAGTGATATATAGCAATGACTATTACAAGGTAAGTTATCTTATATCCTATCCACCCTTGCTATCATAGAGGTAACCCCTACTGTCAATCTTTAGAACATCATTGAAAGAAATATTGCTAGAACCCTCCAAGCTTAGTTTTTTTAATATATTTTTTTGTGCATATTTTTATTTAACTCTTTCATGATAACAAAATTATAAAAAGTTTCAAGGGTTATATAGCAAGGACTATTACAAGGTAAGGTACCTTATACCCTATCGACCCTTGCTATCACAGAGGTGGAGGGGCAAGGCAATGCTAGTTCAAGAATTATCTTAATCTTTTCTATTTGGATTACATTATTTCAAAAAAATAATTTCAGATCTTCGAACACACACACACACACACACACACACACACACACATATAGTTGCAAACAAATTTAAGCCAATGCGACTATACAACTTGCTTGCTCATATTAGATAGTTTTTTTTAATATATATTTTTTGTGCATCTTTCTTTTTAATTTAGTTCTTGATAACGAAATTAGAAAAAGTATTAAGTACTATATAGCAATGACTATTACAAGGTAAGTTGCATTATACCTTATCCACCCTTACTATCATAAAGGTACAACTTAACCTTTAGAACATTGCTGAATATTTTTGCTAGAACCCTCCAAGGTTGGTTTTTTGTTTGTATATATATAGTGCATCTTTTTATTTAATTCTTTCTTGCTTACAAACTTATAAAAAGTTTGAAGTGCTATTGTGGAGAAGGAAAAGTGCACCGACCTCAACACGGGTTAAAGTCTCGAGATGAACTCTCCCTTGCGCCACCTCACTTCTACTAGTGCTCTGGTGAGTTAGCAGATCAAGACACTAATATGATGCAGAGAATTAATGAGCTAAAATACTAAATGCATCTTTTTATTTAATTCTTTCTTGTTTACAAACTTATAAAAAGTTTGAAATGCTATTGTGGAGAAGGAAAAGTGCACCGACCTCAACACGGGTTAAAGTCTCGAGATGAACTCTCCCTTGCGCCACCTCACTTCTACTAGCGCTCTGGTGAATTAGGGGATCAAGACACTAATATGATGAAGATAATTGACTAGCTAAAATACTAAATGCAAATGGACTAAAGCAATTAAGATAATTTAGATATTAAATACAAATAAACGTGAATAACTGAAAGAAACTGACAGATTATGATATTTTGATTATAGTAAACAAAAAAGAAAACTAACACAGTTAACTAGTTAGCTTCATAAACTCACTGCCTCATACACCAATGCGGGCCGAGGATAATAATGCTGATGTAGGACAAATGCGCAACTCATGTTCATCCCATACAAACAGAGTACAAAGACAAACATAAACTTAAAGATGAAATAAAATATACAGAAATATAAAAGGCTAAATAACAAGAGTGTTCATCCTGTATGACAGAGTACAAAGACAACGACAAAAACTTGAAGATGAAATTAAATATACAGAAACAAACTAGGCTAAATAACAAGAGCATTCGTCCCGTACGGACATAGTACAAAGAAAACGATAGAAACTTAAAGATGAAATAAATTATACAAAAACAGACCAGGCTAAATAACAGGAACTTAGATACAATAACATAATATAGGAAAATTACGATTACACTACAAATCACGAATAGGAGAAAAGGTGATCTTACTATGACAACCTTGAGTTGATGAAGCTACCAACCAACACTCACACTCTCACGAACTTGCACACACGAAAATGAATGAAAATCTTGGTTGGTTGTTTGGAGACCTGCCTCAGTCAAATCCCTACTTTGGTGTTTCCACCTCCACAACAACTGAATAAGACACAATAAAATGGTGATAGATAACCATATAGAAATGATAAATAATAATAGTACAATATATAGATAAAGAGATGCAATATGCTCAACAAAATATGAAAATACATAGTGTATATGACTTCTCTCCACTACTTTGAAACCAAACCTCAATGAAATGAAGACAAGGATGATTGGAAGACCATGAGCGAGCTATTCCAATGCAATCAAAACTCAAGAATTTGACTGTGAAAAATTGAGTATTAGCAAGAAGAATGTTGAGATCATGAAGAAGTGTCTAGAGAGCCAAAATGGAGTTAAAAAAATGGAGATATAGTGGTCAAATTCGAATCTAGGCATTGGTGGGAGGAGGAATTGACCGTTACGTTGTAGGTTGGCAATGTTTAATGCCTCAATGACACTATACGTTTGTAGATTCATGGGATGAGTATGTACCACATGAACGTCACTGCCGCGCGCACGCGTCCTAGGTCATCTAAGTCGCGTGGCTGAGATTCTAAGCGGATGGTGAAAAGGAAGAATGGATGAGCGTAGATGGTGACACGGAATTTTGTGTTTTAAGCTAAGGTAGAGGCATTGTGAAATGACAAATTACACCGAGGTGCAAATTTGCGACATTACATTTTGACCCCAATTTAGCGAGCATATCACAACAAAGAGAAGGGAGCTAAAGTAAGAAAACTCATCTGACCTACCTGTGGGGACTTCATTTGCATAGGGTTGCCCTTTGCTAAGAAGTTCTAAATTGTTGTTGAGTTGTATCCAACAAACAAGCTACAAACAAGTGTGCTAGATGATGAAGACAATCTGTAGACAAAGAACCTCGATGGTATGTCGATATGGGTGGCAAGTTGTGTTATGCTAGATAGTCATATAATAGGGTGATTTCGATATATCACCAATATACGTAGAAAAAGCTAGATAAGCGTGTGATAGGGCGACTTCAATAGTGCACCAACATGCGTAACAAAATATAGATACACATGTGATAGGGTGGCTTAGACATACATCAACGTGTGTAGCAAAAGCTAGATAGGCGTATGATAGGATGACTTAGATCACGCCCGTACATGTAGCAAAAGCTAGATAGGTGTATGATAGGGTGAGATTTAGACAAGATAGTGGATTAGCCCCCACAAACGCAAGCATCAAGATAAAAAATTGAATTTTGTGAGAATATTGTGATGTAGAGACAACACGATGGGTTAGATCAAAGAATAATCAAACAACAAATATAACAACCCCCCCCCCCCCTAGAATGGACCATGCTGCTCAGAGGGGAGCATGAGACATTCTAAGGTGAGAAAAAACATTGTAGCATGTCAACATATGAGATGTTTCCATGGAATGTCACTTCTTGATGGGTGACACATGATTTCCACGACATTTATAAAGAGACGGGGGGATCCGATGGATTGACATCAGGACACAGAAGAGTGATATACATGCTCTCAGGGGATATTTTGTCATTGCCAACCATGGTTAAGATCTAAAGAATAACACACGAAAACAAAGAAAAACAAAAAAAGGGTCAACATGGAAGGGTAGCTTAAATGCCCCCAACACTTTGCATTGTCCCCAAATAACAACAAATAGAAGAATCAAATAACATATAGAAGAAGATTCATAATAAAAAACCTCTTGTTTCCAAGTACCAACAGAGTACAAGGGTCCTCCAGGAGGGAACAACACTAAAAGATAAGCACTAGGGAACACAAGAAAACACACTTTAATCTACAGATGTTGAAGTGGGTGTTACCTTCATAGGTCATCCACTAGTAGATCGTTGTCCTCCCAATCTTGATCATATCGGGAGGGAGGCCGAGATTGCAACGAAACAGTTGCGATGTAACCCTAGGAACCATACCAACAACTAGAGCCAAGGACGAGGCAACCTCAACATTCTCATCCAAAAGCTCCATTCAGGTGAGTGAGAGGGACTGCGTAAAGATCACCGTCAACGCCACAATTTCCTCAAGCGAGTTGAATAAGCAAGCCTTGTATCTTGCAAGAGACCTGTGCTGAGGTGTTGATACTAAAGATGCCCTGCCAACCACTGCAAAAGGGGAAAAGACAAACTTGGTAGAAGCTACAACTTTCTCTATTGTGAGAACCAAAACAGAAAGGGATTCGCCGGAGTGGACTTGCAATGACGAAACTTCGGCACAAGACTCTACTAGAACTTCCTCTTGAAGGATGAAGGTGAAGCCTTTCGATCCACTGTAGCATCCTTGAGGACATCAAGGAAGATAACATGATGGTCATGAGATGGGGCAGGTACAGGCTAGGTGGAAATCACTACGCTGGATACCACTTAGGTGTGTGACATATTCACTAACATGGGAAATGGCGGGACATCGATAAATGTGATGATTAGCAACGACTCCTGCGAGAGAGATGAAGACTTGGACCCACTTGGCGTGAGGTCCAATGGTTACTCCCAGTGCAAGGGGAAGCGAGATGGACGAGGTTGGAAGGCAAAAGGCTAGAGCAACTGAGGCAAACGCTCGAGCAAGGCTAGGAGTGGAGGCAAAAGTAACAGACACAGGCTAAAGACGCACAACGACTTCACATGCCAAGGCCTTCTCCCAATAGTGACGTTTACACTCGCATGCAAGTTGGTTCCGACGTAGATGCGGGCTGGGTTGAGAAGCCTGCAAGGGTCCAACAACATCCTGATCCATGGGAGAGGTCCTTGATGCCGTTATCAGCAAAGATGATGACCCCACCGATTAAGTAGGAGGTGGTGCTGACATAGGCACTACTAACTCAATTACGGGTGCCCTTCCTCTCTTCGCCTTGCAAGAGAAACAATAGATGCTCTCGGAGACTGGGAGGTAGGTGCCAAAGGAGATGGCGCACTCTTGGAAGACCTCTTACCCTTTCCATTGATGACAGGGTACGGTATGTCTACGATGATAGGAATCAAGAAGGGCATACACACCTTGGATTTTGACAGCATGGGTATCTTTCCCTTGTCCACACTAGGTTCAGATGTAGGAACAAGAGGTAGTGTCGAAGGTTGTGAGACCCGAGGTAGACGAGGAGGCTTATAATGGGGAACATGCTTACCCTGAACCCTCGATAAAGAAGGGATAAAGGAAAAAGCACGTTGAGCCTCATGAGAGATGGATAGGTAGAGCGAGGATAACCATTATAGATTTCAAGTCTAGTTCCTTGACTTTGTACTTCTAATAAGCAATGAACTCTATATCTCACCTGGACGCAAAGGCCCCACCAAAGTAGGCCAAAAATGGTCAAGAGAAAAGCCCCCATGACCCACCAAGGGACGGTAGCAAGTGGTTTGGACTGTGTGAATAGTGCCTTTATGAGGAAACTTTAAACATTTGTGTACAACTGAGGGGACGACTCCCGAAGAGGTCAACCAGGGGATACCTAGTTTGACCTGAATGAGGTCCGACTCAGGAATCATGACAAAGGTTGAAAAGACTCCCTTGGGTCCTACCTTGATCATCAAGGTGGTGGACCCTAAAGGGGGAAGTGAGAGCCCATAATGTGTTCCTATGGTGGTGGTGCACTCATCATATTTCATGCAATTTAAGTCGTTGATGAAGAGTACCTCCTCAGTGATAATATCAGCTCGACATGCAAGGTCAACCAAGACGCCTCTGATAGAGAAACTATTGATCAACACTAGAACATAAAAGGTAGAAGGATCTCTACTGTACGACTCATCCAAAGGGGTAAGACGATGTTCGTCTCAGCAACCCTCCAGGCATGTGGCAAAATTGGAGTGATTGTCACCATCTTTGTGAAGGGATTGCCACTCAAGAAATAGAAGGTTTGATAAAGAAGGACCTAGTTCACATTGAGTTCACCAAAATATGAAGAAGGAAAAGTGCACCAACCTCAAGATCGATGAAAGTCTCAAGGGATAAATTCTCCCTTGCATCACCTCACTTCTACTAGCGCTTTGGTGAGCTAGGTGATCAAGACACTAATATGATAGAGAGAATTGATAAAGTGATTAAGATAGTTTAGATGATAAATAAAGATAAACGTGAATAACTAAAAGAAACTGACAAATCACGATATTTTGATTATAAAAAATGAAAAAGCAAACTAACACGGTTAATTAACTAGCTCTGTAAACTTATTGCCTCGAACACCAACACAGGTCAAGGATGACAGTGCAAATGTAGGACAAATGCGTGACACACATTTGTCCCATACAAATAGAGTATAGAGACAATGACATAAACTTAAAGATGAAATAAATTGTACATAAATAGACTAGGCTAAATAACAGGAACTTAGATACAATAACAAAATATAGGAAAAGTATGATTGCGCTACGAAGCACAAATATAAGAAAAGATGATCTTATTATGACAACCTCGAGTTGATAAAGCTACTAGCCAACACTCGCACTCCCATGAATTTGCACACACAAAAATGAAGGAAAATGTTGGGTGGTTGTTTGGAGACCTGCCTCAGTTGGGTCACTGCTTTGGTGTTTCCACCTCCACAACACTTGATATAGACACGATAAAATAGTGATAGATAACCGTGTAGAAATGATAAACGATAAAAGAATAAGATATAGATAAAGAGATACAATATGCTCAACAAAACATGAAAAGAGATAGTGTATATGACTTCCCTCCACTACTTCGAAATCAAAGCTCAATGAAGTGAAGAAAAGGATGGCTAGAAGACCACGAGCAAGCTATTCCAATGCAATTAAACCTCAAGAATGTAATTGTGAAAAATGGAGCATGAGCAAGAAGAGTGTTGAGATCGTGAAGTGTCTAAAGAGCCAAAATGGAGATATAATGGTTGAATTCAAATCTGGGTGTTGGTGGGGGGAGGAATTAGTTGTTACGTTGCAGGTTGACAATGTGTAACGACTCAATGACACTGTGCACGTCTACAAATTAGCAAGACGAGTGCACACCACGCAGACTTCTCCATGATCTGCACACGTCCTCGGTCGTCCAAGCTGGATGGTTGAGGTTCCAAGTGGGCACTGATAAGGCAAAATGGACGAGTGTAGAGGATGACATGGAATTTTGTGTTTTAAGCTAAGGTGGAGGCATTGCGAAATGGAAAATTACACTAGGGTGCAATTTGTGACATTAAAACTATATAGAAATGATCATTACAAGGTAAGGTACATTATACCCTATCGACCCCTGTCATCATAGAGGCGGAGGGGTAAGGCTAACACCTACAACCAACCTTTATAACATTGTTGAAAGGAAAATTGATAGAAATCCTTCAAGTTTTTGATGGTCAACATTATGTCACCTAGCAACCACCACAATGCTCTGCTACCTAATGGACTCTTCACCACCTTGGCTTTTCACAAGTAATTTCATTGCTAACGAGCCTCTAGACCTTGCCAAAGTGGAGCTCCATCTACCAATTATCTACTTGGGTACCAATTCCTCCAATGATGCCACTTATTTGCTACCAATGGACCACCCACAAGCCATACTTACCACTACCATTGCACTCCCTCTCTCATTTCATTTTCAATCTAGAAGCTAAACTTGGAAAGACCTTTTTTAGCCACATGGAAAGCTTTTAAGAGCATTTTTATTTAAAAGTAGTCAAATTTTGTGCTCTTTGCAATAATGTCATTTGTTTATGCTCCTGACTTGTAATATTTTCAAAATTTTATTTTCCTCACAAAAAAAAATTTAGTCAACAATTTTAAAGCTTTCAGGTCACAAATTTCATAATTAAACTTAGATTTAAGCCCTTTTTTAAGTGAATATTTCTTCAAGCACTACACAATGACATTGACTATTTGATCTTATATTATCATTTGGTTGTACTTCCAAATTTCTAGTCCACAAACTTATAAAGTGTCAAATATGAATTGAGATAAATATCTAGGGAAATCACAACATGTTTCTAGGCATTTTATTTCATTGTAATGTTCACAAGTAAGAGGTATTTTCTATGGTGTGTCAAACAAGAAAGCATATGTTGCCCTATATCCATGGACTTATTCCTCAATTGAATGATCATAAACAAAGATGTACTTGATTAAACTACAACAACATGATATGTAGAGTAATGTCTTAGACCATTTCAAGGTGTTTTGCATCGCATAGAGCACCTTTAGTGTCCTATCACTACCATGACCATCATTAGGGAGATATATGCAAATCTTAAACATTTAATGGGTTATTACTTTAAGGGGTTATTATGTTCCCTAAGAGAATCTTGCATATATGTAAATGAAGTTAAAAAAATAAACAATCCTTATCTAAATGCCCCATCTACAATCTTTCATACTCGCGACATTGACATGAACAATTTGTGGGATATGTAGTGTAGCCATTTAACATACATTGAGATTCCAACACTTCTTGCAACTTCACCACCTATTAATACTCAAGCATCTAATATGGACATATTGTCGATTGAGAAAATGTAATCAAATGACATACAATTGTGATTCCATCACCACCTCTGGCTAACAATATAGAGTTTTGGAGTGCTTTATCAAAAGTTTCTCACTATTCTTTATAGAAAGACATCTTGTGACATTTATAGTGAAGTTAAATTCCATGCATTGAGATTTCACCTTTTCTTGTCGCTTCTATAGAGTTTGGAGATACTTCGCCAAGGGATTCTTTGAGCTAGGACATCTCATGGGATGACAATCGTAGCCATGTGATATCCATTGAGATTCCACATCCTTTCATTGCTTCTTAGCACTTGTTAGAAATCCATTTCAACATGGTTTTGAGTAGTCATCTTCTTCAATGAAGTATAGGACTCCTCGTTTGATCATGAGGCTACTCAACATTGATACAAGGACCATTACACAACTTCTATAGGTATACAATTTGTGTTCTCTTCCCGCACATTTATTTCTAAAATGAGGAAGATCTTTTGTATTCACCTTTAGATTTCTTTCTTCCCAAGGGGAGAAATATTGTTCAACAAGCATGGATCCTCTTCAATATTTAGACTTACACATCCACCATCATTGCAAGGGGCATCACATGAGCGCATTGCCTAGTCTCTCTTCACAATTTCTCTTCTCAAGGGTTTCTCTCTCCTCTTTTGGGGGTCTATCATTACACATGGGTCCCAACATGGCCTTGCTACCAAGGTCGATTCTTGTTTCCTCCTAAGTTACACTTAAAATGGGTGTTAGTGTAAATATTTCACTATTTGTAGGATAATGTTTATCTTAAATATAATATTGCACCTAATTATTAGGTTTACTTAAGGTAATAGGAATATTTAATTTGCCCCACCTAGGTAGTTAATGACAACACATGTTCACCTTGCCTTAAGGTACACAAGTGCCACCTCTATCTCAACTAGACTAATTAACTATCCACCTAGCTAGAAGTGATTAAGAGTTTAAACTCTTACCTCCGCCATGACATCTTCTTGATTCATGGATCCATTAGGTTTATATATTTGTATGTTACTTTTGTAATGATGCTCTATAATTTTGGATAATAATTTATATTATTTGTTTCCTACCTTTGCAATTAGCTTATAAGCATTAGGTCTTAGGCAAAATTATTGCTCATGCAAAATGCAAACATTTAAGGGAGAGAAGCCAATAGTGGAGTAGGGCCCAATAGTGGGGATGGGAGTGGGATACAATTAATTCAAGAGTGGAGCACAAAAAGTGTAATGTCAATACTTATCCCCCAAAAAATTCAATTAAATTTGAAAAAACAACCAATTACGTGATGCCACATAAGCACACCCATAAACATGACTTAATGCACAACTATGGGTCTTCCATTTTTCTAGGACCAATTTTGACACCTTCGCCAAAAAGGCATGTGCTGTGGAAACATATTTGACCATGTGGACTTGAAACCAAATCCGTAGACAAGTAAGCAACTATACAAAATTTAAAAAAAAAATTGAAATATCTAAGACAAATTTTGGAGGGCACGAACATAGAGTGGCCCACTATAGGAACCTCTCCCCTAAGAGTGGGGTCCCATGGGGGGCTTAAGCTTCTATTTTTTAGGAAGAGTAGGTCCCAATAAGAAAAAAAACAAATTTGCTACAAGATTATTTAGAATCTTTTCCTAAAAAATTGAAACTCCTACTATTAAGGAAGCACTGAAAAAGAGTGGGGCTTGATTTTGCCCCACGAGCTTAGGGATGTTATCTACCCTTTATTAAACATCTAAATTTCATTTTTAGCCAAAAATAATTTTGAAGGGAAAATAATTTATTTATTTATTTATTGGGTCAAAGAAGGAAAAAAACTGTGATGTCTCTCCCGACTGCTCCCGCAACTAGGGTTTCTTCTGCTCCTTACTCTGTTGCTTCAGGCGGTGTCTGGGATGGCGGCTCTCTACCAGGTGGGCAGGACAAACAGAACGACACCATCCGCATCCCAAGCTTGAAGGTGGATTGTTTAGGCGCGTCATCTCAGGCCCGGGTTGCTGTTGCGGCCAAAAAGAGCAACGAACGACTTGATCAAGCAGAGAGCTTTCTTGATGAAAGACTCGGGCGCAACAACTTTAGGGATTTCCAGAAGGGCGGACCCTCATGGATGGGAGAGTCGACTGTTGACAGAAAGAGAGAAACTGTCATGGGTAGGATGGACAAACAGTGGCAACCTTTGGCTACAAAAGCTGCAAAGAATGGGAAACCCACCCAAAAAGGAGACGGGTATCTAGGGTTTGGCAGTGTGGATAGGGAGGGAGGATTAGGGACTGTGGCAAATGGTCTCTCCACACATGGAATTTCAAATGGGCCCTTTGGTTCAGGAAGGGATAAACGGACGAAGGAGGCTACAATGGTGTCTGGGGGGCAGATAACTCATATGGCAGAGACTAAAACAGTAAGTCTGGCCGAGGAGATAGAAAAGGAAGTTGACAACAATGTCACTGTTTTCTTTGAGCTTGGTTTGGTGGGAAGATTTCAGGGTATGTGGCCAAGCTTAATCGATCTTCACCAATGGATATCAAAGAAATGGGAGCCATTGATGAAGGGCTATGTACAACTATACCCATGTGCAAGGGGCTTCTTTATTGCAGTTTTTGAAAAGGCTCGAGATAGGCTGAAGATCCTACGTGAGGGACTTTGGTGTTGGGACAATAAACATCCGCTAATGCTTAAACCTTGGCACCCAGCCTTTTGCCCTGCATTGGAAACTTTTGACAAGATACCATTGTGGGTAAGACTTCCAAACATGCCCTTACATTTTTGGTTTGACTCTTGTTTGGAGGCTATTAGTGATTCTTTAGGAAATTTTTTACTTGTGGATGAAGAATCGTCAAACCTCCTACATTCAACATATGCACGAATTTTAGTGGACATGGATATTACTGAGGGGCTCCCTGCAGAAATTAATCTCAAAACTTCTAAAGGAATTTGGGCATAACCTTTGGATTATGAGGGGGTACCCTTTCGATGTAGAAGATGTTATCAAATAGGGCACTTAGTAGCCAAGTGTGCCAAGCAAAGGCAGGATAAGTCAGCCACATGGTGGAAGGATGTTTCCCACCATTATTATACGGTGAAAAAAAAGGATGATCACAACAAGAGTTTTTCTCAAGCGGTTTGTGGAACGAAGCATCCGCAATCAGTTTCAGTTGTAAACTCGGCTCCACTAGACAATGTGCTTCCTCAAGATGAAACAAAGAAAACTATTGCTACGCCTGATGGTAGGGAGAAAAAAAGACAAAGTGAATGTCAAGTGATGGAAGAACCCCAACAGAATGAGGGGTTTGTGAAGGATGGAAGAACTATGGAAGGTGACCCGATTGACTGACAGGATGAGGCAGCCAAAGTGGAGGATGGTTGGATTACTGTAGCAGGGAAAAAAACAAAGAATTCACAACCATTATTTGATATGACCCTGCAATCACACAAGAAGGGAGGTGCTATGAAAAAATCTTGAGTGCTACTTGACTTAATCTCGAATGGTCTTATCTTTTTTCTGTTTTTCTGGGGGATGGCTTCATATTGTAGTCTTTTGTTTTTCTTTTTCTTCCGGGGGAGTTGGCTCCCTTATTTGTAGCCTTCACTGGACCCGGCCAGCTTATTCTTCCGGGATAATTAATAAAATCAACCTATTACCGACCAAAAAAAATAAAAATTTATTTATTTAAATCATGGACAAAATAGAAAACAAAGGTATGTATTCATGAGACCACCAACTTCCTTAAATTTTGGAACTTAAACTTTGAACTAGACTACAAAATTAATAGGACCAACAACTTTAAAATATTCCTAAACTAAGCATACCCATATTTAAAAAAATATTTGTTATTTAACATTTATAAATATTATAAATGAAGAAAAATCTGTTGACTTATAAATTATTGTAAAATTGAAAATTTCTAAAAGATAAAGTATTATTCTTCAAAATGTAGAGTACACGTGTCAATAAAATATTTATGAAACTGAAAAAAAAATTGATGCATAAAAAGATTGTCTTACCCAAGATAGAAGGAATCAATAACATTCAACTCAAATCCAAATTTTGATAACAATAAAATTAAAAATAGTAATATATAATAAAATAAATAACTTTTGTATACAATATATTCAAGAATGTATTTAACATATCTATATACTAATTGTATTTATTTTTATTATTTTATTATAATAATTAATTATTTTATTTAAAAATAAAAAATTTAAATTATAATTTGAGGTTCAAAACTAAGATAAAAAGTATCGAAAGAGCAAGTAATGTGTAGAACAGGTTAGAGTTCCCGCAAGATCCGATCTTACCTCGGCCCCTCATCTTTGCCATTGGCCTTGCGTTTGCGGAGAAATTCATTAATTTTGAGATTTTCTTGGTCACTTATGAAGATGATTCACCACTCGCACAACCATGTTTCCCAGCATTGCCTTTGTTCCATCAGCTGCAAATGATACATGCATTGGCCAAACAGGCGGACGCTTAAGGTAACCTTCTATTGCATAAAGTAACAATACATTACGAAACGCTCATAGAGAAGTTATTGAGAACAAGCCCAGATATGACTCTGCAAAAGAAGCAGGATGAGATAGCTGCGATTCATATCGCAGATCTTATGGATTATGAGAAGATTTTATCTTGATCAACAATGTACCCAATTGTATGGAAGTTCTTGGGAAGGACAAGAAGCATGCTCAGCATTTTGCCCTAGAATATGGAAATGTTTTAGTGGCATATGCTCTGCTGTTCAATTCCATGTTCCTCTCATATGCAATTCCTTTAATACAGACTGTCGATTTTACAGATGCAGATACTTCATGGAACATGCCCTAAGTGCTAAAATAAATTAGTCTAAAGCTAAGAAAATGATGAGAAGAGCTGCCAAACAAATATACAACTGTGATACTACCTCTCTCAGTAAAAATGATGCGATCCTTGGTAGAACAATTCATGGTATTTCTCCATCTACGGAACATTCTCATCATTCAAAAATCGATGGAAGCAAACCTAGACGACATTCGTTTTTTTCCGGTTACAATTTGGGTGTAGAAATAATTAGTTTTTCTTGCAAGATTCAGATGTAGCGATTAAAAACGATTGAGGAATCCTTATCTCTTCCACCACCGTCCAGTGAAGACAACTAATCCACCCCTGTCCAGCGAAGATAACATTTGTCTTTCTGACATTTATTTCTTTTGAGTGTTTCTGTGCAATATGTGCAATGCAATCATTTAATTTGTCCACCATCATGTATTATTTTTCCATCTGTATTATTGACTCAGTTACTTTTGTCTATCATTTTATTGGCTGCCATCTCATATTTTAAAACTTTCAAACGACTGTCAAATTTATTAAAAAATCCTAAATGTTTACAACCAAATTTGCTTCCACTGTAAGAAGCCTCCCGACTTAAAAATCTCAAGTAGCTCCGGCTCTATAATTTAGGAAGCCCCCTCCATGGGACCCCAGCCTAATGCATCAGCGTTTTCTTCTCAAGACTACAATAGAAATTGTGGTGAAAGTTTACATCAAGGACAATTTCTGAATTGAAGTTTGCATCATTAGTAGTGCCTATTTTGTACTAATCTTGGTGCAATATACTCTCCATATACCAGATACAAACCAGTAAGAAGATCAAATTTATCAAATAATTTCAATGGCAGAACAAACCAGTAAGGCAGCAAATTTGACAAATAAATATTTCAATGGCAGAACAAACCGGCAAGATCATCTGTCAAATAATTTCAGTAGCAAACATTTAAACTGGTTTGTTATGTTTTCCCCTAGATATCTTGATGAGGAGGTGCAATTTTATTTTATTTTTGGTTTTCACCCATCAGGGTTTCATGTTCTGCTGTTGCGTTGATCAAATGAATTAGTTGTGGCAGTAAGAAATGAATTACCTGAATTAAAAACGTTATTAGCTATTTCAGAGTTTATCACTTACACTTTGCATCCTGAGGCACTTACACTTCGCATCCCGAGGCAGTGATATTAGTGATATTTCCAAAGTGTAGGCTCTTGGCAAGTATAAGAAAAGTTAAGTTTGAAAAGAACAGAGCATGGTAAGCCAGAAAATGTATCATGTACAATGTCGTCCATGGTGACTTATCCAATGAATAAAGCCTCCATTTTAATTGCAAAGTACCATTTGACTTTCTGTGATGACTTTTCAAAGTGTGTTGAATTATAATTTCTTTATAGGAAACAGCAACTCCTGCATAAGTT
>MU226234.1:2227695-2239245 GCA_018584345.1 Thuja plicata
TTGCAAAGTACCATTTGACTTTCTGTGATGACTTTTCAAAGTGTGTTGAATTATAATTTCTTTATAGGAAACAGCAACTCCTGCATAAGTTTGAGTTCCAGGAACTTGCTGAAAAACAGTGTGGTGAACGCATCAAGATACATAAGACGGATAATGGTATCATAACGCTTAAAATTAATTGCCAAACTTTGGTAGGCATAAAAACCCAGTTTAAAATGAATCTTTAATGCCTTTCAGGTTATAGCTACTACCCCTAATCTTGAAGGCTGTTTTAGAAACTTATGTAGTGTGCCGTACAACATAGTATGGAAATTAAAGGAGCAAGTTCTTCATATTTGAATCTACTTTCTTGCAGCAGAACTTTGTTTACTTGTCTTTCACTTTCTCGTGTAAATATCTCCCTTTAGACTCCAAGCTCAGATCTTGAATATTCCAGAATAGTACTTTCATTACTGCTTTTCAGTTCAATGTTGCCCTAATTCTTCTTGTAGTATTAGATCTCCCACAGCATAAAAGATTTGGCAAATAATTTGAATTTATCTTCTTTCAAAAAAATTAGAAAAAAGAACTCTTTCAACGAACGGTCCGCCACCTAAAGCCACTGTAATCTGGCTTTGATTTGAGCTCCTCAAGCAGCATGACTGTCAGCTACTTGTTTTTGATGGCGAAGATGAGCAACCCGGACCTACAACTCAGGGCAAAAAGGGTTGGCTGCCAAATCCTCGATGGCAGAGTGCAAATCTAGGACCGCCAGTGGTAAATGGCCAGCTACCTACCATAAATGCGGAGAAAACGAGCCGTGTGTTGGATAGCATCATTCCACCACGTAATCCAGCTAGTAAGTGAAGTGGGCCGACTCTCAAGATTCCACACCCGCTGGATGTGGGCCACCGTAGGCTGATGATTCAGCAAAGAAGTATTTAAAAAAACTAGGTTTTAGATTGGCGGATATGACCCACTTGCCATTCAATGCTAAACTTGATGGGATAGTGGTTTGACAAGGTCACCTTGGGGATATTGTCCAAGCCTTTGTCAAACATTATGAGGTGTTCATTGCGTAGGGAAATTTCCCTAAAAGAGGTCAAGCCTTTAAGGAATGTCTCCCTATTGTTCCTTCTCGGCTCTTTGAGTCTCAAAAGATTTTGTGATCAAATGCTTACCCTTGAAGATCTCAAAGAGGCCATTTTTTCCATGGCGGGTGACAAAGCACCTAGTATTGTTGGTTTACCCTGTTAAATCTATAAGGCCTTAATGTCCCGTGTTGGCCCTGACCTACATAAAGTTTATCTAGAAGCATTTCATACACAATCTCTGGGTCAGCTCATTAACAAAGGCAATATCAAATTCATACCTAAGGCTAGTGATCTGGAGGTAATTTGCAACTAGCGACCCTTACCCTACTTAATGTGTCTTACAAAATCATTGCCAAAGCTCTTGCCCTCAAGATTAGGCATCTTCTTCCGCAAATTGTCTCCCTATTGTTCCATCTCGACTCTTTGAGTCTCAAAAGATTTTGTGATCAAATGCTTACCCTTGAAGATCTCAAAGAGGCCATTTTTTCCATGGCGGGTGACAAAGCACCTAGTATTGTTGGTTTACCCTGTAAAATCTATATGGCCTTAATGTCTCGTGTTGGCCCTGACCTACATAAAGTTTATCTAGAAGCATTTCATACACAATCTCTGGGTCAGCTCATTAACAAAGACAATATCAAATTCATACCTAAGGCTAGTGATCTGGAGGTAATTTGCAACTAGCGACCCTTACCCTACTTAATGCGTCTTACAAAATCATTGCCAAAGCTCTTGCCCTCAAGATTAGGCATCTTCTTCCGCAAATTGTTCATCCTGACCAGACTGGTTTCATCAAATCCACGTTCATCCTAGATACCATTATTGTCATCTAGGAAGGCATGGAATGGGCTCGACACTCTAAGCAAAACACTATTCTTGCGATGCTCAAAGCCTTGGGGTTTGGTCCCCATTGTTAATATTTTCAGATTTCTACCTAGGGTTTGCAATCTATAGATGTTCTGTTAAAAGCAAAACATAATAAGGTATTGACAAGGACATGAAAAGATAGTACCTAGTTTATGTTGTCCAATTCTCCTTGAATTTGTCCTCAATGATCATCCAGTAGACTGCTTCAGATTTCGTTCTATAATCAATGTGAAATGATTAAATTCATATGTAATGTATGACTACTGCAAATCATCAAATTCGGATCTGCTTATAGAGCGAATTTCCTTGACATGTTATGTCTTCTATATCTTGGATAATTTGCACCATAAGTCACATATATATGTGTGAAGACATACACCTCAACATTAATGGTAAAAGCCGACTTGAATTGGTTAAGAATATTTCGCATAGTATTAACACAAGTCGTCCCTCTAGGACAAGATAAAGATGTTTCTTATCTTTTATTTAGAGTTTAATACAATAATTAATGAGATGTATGTTAAGATAAATAATAAATAACAGGTATATTATTTATTATTCATCTCAGCACACATGTCATTGATTTGATCTTTCTGAAAAGGCTACAAATATCAACACTCCCTCTTGGTCTTGAGGGAAGATCAATAACATTGACCTCATAATGTAGTCACTAGATCTCTATCACACTAGATCTCATTTTGACATATGAATTATTGTCTTCAACAATAAATTTCAATCTATGTGATCTCAATAAATATGGAAACATCAAAAACAAAATGTATTCATACCTGATGTAGTCAATGTGATTAATCATCCCCAGGATGCCTCAACCATTGTGATATCATCTACAACAAGATGTAAGGTTATTCAAACATAACACATAATGTAAGCATCGTTCACATGTAATGAGAGGTAAAAAGCATCATTGACATTATCCTCATAATGTAAACAATAATCACATATAGATCTCAAATCTATGTATTGCATCATCTCAATAAGAATAATAGATCTCAAATTTATGTAAGAAAAGGTATCATCAATAGATCTCAAATTAAGTATCTCCCACAAGATAATAACAATTATAAGTTAGCATTATTCACAAATAATGATGTAAGGTGTGGATTGTCTTCATGTGAGATTTCATCCACAAGTTCTCTGAAATATAGCCTTCAATGGTGATTCTATCCAAGAGCCTCAACGCTCAAATATCAAGAGCCTCAATGCTCAAATATGCAAGAGCCTCAACGCTCAAATATTAGTATAACAACAAATATCATATTTTCACCACATAATAATTTAGATTTAACATAGCGAAGAATCATATTCTCAATGGATAGTAACATTTGATTTATTTATAACAAGTGATGTGATATCTCTTCAAGAAAAAAAAATTGCAAAATCTAACAAGGAATTAGAAACATAAGTTTTAAGTTCATGAAGGCCCATATATAAACTCCCTCTCAAGGTGAAGACTAAAGGACAAGGTGTTCAAATTCTGTTTCTTTTACTTCTGCAATAGAGGCTTGATGATTGTTTCAATCTGGACAATTTGCTGCCTTGTGACCAAATTTGTCACATCTATAGCATTGTACTTTAGGGAGATCTCTCTTTGAAAATTGTTTTGATATTCTCTCCCTTGCCTGTTTTGATAATCTCTCCTTCTAAGGTGTAATATCCCTACCAAGTGTTAAGGGCTACTTTTCATAGATCTTCTAGTTGTTGAGAATTTCAACCCTTTTTATTTCTCCTAAGGTGGTTTTAAGCATAGTTACAAGACTCGGATTCGCCTGGGACTCGGCAAGGTCAGATCGGCCTCGGACTCAGACTCGGCAAATCGAAAAACCCAAGAAATTCAATTTTTTTTAAGGATTTAAAGCATTTTTCATGCATCATATAGTCTATTAACATCAAATACACAATAATTGAGATAAATAGAAGCTACTTTGCACACATATACAAGTTTACAACTTTACATAGATCGTGAAAGTATGAAGTTATAAACTATTAAACTAAAATTTGGATATTGACTGCATAATATCAAGCATGCATGACTGCAGCGATTTACCATTGGGCTGGAATTTCACAATATTGGGATAATGTTTTTCCCATGTTGACCCTAACCTACATAAAGTTTATCTAGAAGCATTTCATACACAATCTTTGGGTCAGCTCATTAACAAAGGCAATATCAAATTCATACCTAAGGTTAGTGATCTGGAGGTAATTTGCAACTAGCGACCCTTACCCTACTTAATGTGTCTTACGAAATCATTGCCAAAGCTCTTGCCCTCAAGATTAGGCATCTTCTTCCGCAAATTGTTCATCCTAACCAGACTGGTTTCATCAAATCCACGTTCATCCTAGATACCATAATTATCGTCTAGGAAGACATGGAATGGGCTCGACACTCTAAGCAAAACACTATTCTTGCGATGCTCAAAGCCTTGGGATTTGGCCCCATTGTTAATATTTTCAGATTTCTACCTAGGGTTTGCAATCTATAGATGTTCTTTTAAAACCAAAACATAATAAGGTATTGACAAGGACATGAAAAGATAGTACCTGATTTATGCTGTCCAATTCTTCTTGAATTTGTCCTCAATGATCATCCAGGAGACTGCTTCAGATTTTGTTTTATAATGAATGCGAAATGATTAAATTCATATGTAATGTATGACTATTGCAAATCATCAAATTCAGATCTGCTTATAGAGCAAATTTCCTTGACATGTTATGTCTTCTATATCTTGGATAATTCGCACCATAAGTCACATATATATGTGTGAAGACATACACCTCAACATCAATGGTAAAGGCCGACTTGAATCAGTTAAGAATATTTCGCATAGTATTAACACAAATCGTCCCCTTTTGGACAATATGAAGTCGTCCCTCTAGGACAAGATAAAGATGTTTCTTATCTTTTACTTAGAGTTTAATACAATAATTAATGAGATGTATGTTGAGATAAATAATAAATAATAGGTATATTATTTATTATTTGTTATTCATCTCAGCATACATGTCATTGATTTGATCTTTCCGAAAAGGTCACAAATATCAACACTCATTTCATTTAGTTTGTTCAAATGTTTTTTGGAGACGCTTCAGCCTGCATCACCAATAATGGGTGGCAGTCCTTGACCTTTGGCCTGTATAGGTCCATTCGCCAGTGTTGCCCTTTAGCCCCTTCATTGTAATGTCTTGGTTACCGAGGGCTTTGGTTACCTTCTCACTTCTATTTCTACCCGACAAGTTAGGGGCATTTCCCTGCCTAAGTCACCTTCTCAGCCTGTCAATGACCACTTTGCAGATGACTCTTTTCTCACCTTGATTGAAGACAAGCACAATGTGGAGGCGACACTTCAATGCTTGGATACCTTTAGGCTTTTGTTTGGCTTCTGGGTCGGCGATTCAATGACACAAAACCTAGTGTTACAAGCAATCCTTCCTTCCAGCTCCACCCTTGATTCTTCAATATGAGTGGAAGTGGATCTAGCATGGGGAGATCTTTCGATTTCTGGGCATTCCTTTTGCCTTTCAAGGTTCCACGGTGGACCTTTGGAATGCAGTTCTTCCAAATATTGAAAAAAATCTTGCCAACTATATTACCAAGCCTCTTTCTCTAGTTGGTAAATTCTAGATTTTCTCTAACGTTTTGGCCACCACCCATGTGTATTACTCTTCCTGTTGGGCTCCTTCAAAGGCCTCTTACAACAAATTGGAAAAGCTCTTGTGAGACTTCTTATGGGCTTCAAGAGCTGACCATAATGGTTTTCACAGGGTTTCTTGGGAGTATTGTTGCCTTCCTAGGGACTCCGGAGGTCTTGGTTTTCTTTCCACCGAGAAACAAGGCCTTGCCTTGTGTGCCAAATGGGTTATTCATGCCATTTCTGGTAATGAGGCCTGGAAAATTCTCCTCAGGCATTGCATTTCTTCAAGTTATCTAGCACATTGGTTGACCTGGAAGGGGATTGACTTTCAAACCCTTATTGTTATGAAGAATGTCGCGCATATTCAAGACACTTTTGTTGCTAAAAGCATTTGGAGGCCTTGGAAGCTATTAAGCCTTGGCTCTACTGGGATGGAGCTGGTTTCAGAGATGACCTTTTCTTTAACCAACATAATATATGGTGGTCGCCTCTCATACAAGTGCAAGGGCTCCCATTGGCCCGTGTCCCTCGAATTCGTGCTCTACGCTTTCATAAGCGTGGCATTAGTACTCGGGATCTTTTCTCTAGAGCTACTATGAATCTTCTTTCCTGGGAAGATTTGTAGGCCCAGTTCTAACTCAACCACCCAATTTGTCAGAGTTTTGATCTGGTTGTGTCAGTATTGCCTATAAATATGCTTCACAAGCTAGGCATCCACTTGGTTAGACCATGATGGAAGGATGGAACTGGTTTCCCAACACCTTTTGTAATTACAAGCCCAGGTTGGGCTATCATTGGCTTGTTCCACATCTGCCTATGGTACCAAGCTTGAATCTCAGGTGGCATTTGCAATCCTCTCAGTTTGCGTGGCATCACAAGTTTCAAACTATTTGGACCGCCATTGTTGAGCCTAAGTTGGCTCATTTTGCATGGTGTACTCTTTTCCAAGGCTTGTCGTTGGGCTCTCACCGTCAGCATTTGGGGGTGCCAGATCCCCATCGTCCATTTTGTGGGCATTCTGAGACTTTTAAACATCTATTTTGGTATCGTAGAAGAGCCCAACAGTTGTGGACATAGATACATGATTTTTTCCGGCCTTTTTGGCCTGAGCCTTTTTCTTGGCATATGATTCTGCTGGGGGATTCCCCTCGGCTTCCCTTCAAGTTCACACAAGTTCGGCATGCTTTCAGGGTGGAAATCCTCTTCAATTTGTGGAAAGATAGGAATGTTGTTATTTTTCTCACCGCTCTCTTGATATTCATGTATCTTTATATGGTAAAGCCCACATTTGTAATAATGTGACATTACAGATTCAAGTGCAAGCCAACAAAATCGTGCTTGAGGTTGGCCCATTTGTAGGAACTTCTGCAACATTGGGGAAATGCCCCATGTACAGTTTTCCAAAGTGTCGTTGGACCCCTCTGCTTTGGGTGACTGGACTCCGACTAGTGGCAGGCAACGTGACCACAACTCCTCTGCAAGTCACTCACATACTTTGCGTTCCCAGGCCCCTAGCCACCAGTCTGGCGACATAAGAGACTTTCAACAACGACATTCTGTTTCTCTGCCACATGGTGGCTCTACTTTTGGATGGAACACAAGAGGTGTCAGTCCTTCATCTAGGGGTGGCACTGGCTGGTCGGATATCGATAGCAACTCCGGTTGGCCGAGCTCATCCAAATGGCTCCCATAGTTCTCTGGTCATTTCCTTAGCCAGAAAGGAGATTGAGAAAGAAGAAGCTATTGCTAAGGAGGGGTGGTCCATTCCAGACGATACCCCCGACCCTACTGATGTATGGGGTCCAAAAGATGACAGAGATCCTCCGCTACCTCCATCGGCCATTGCCTTAGACACTTGAGTGACTAGTTTTATTGTTTCTACTTCCGGCCCTGCCCACATTTCGATTTTTGATGTATTTCCAGGCTCTGTCCATGTGACTGTTGTGGAGTGATCTCATATCCTCTTTTTTTTGTGAATAATGTATCTTTAAACTCAATTAATAAAAATGTTTGTTCATAAAAAAAGTCATGGGTGCCAAAACTTGATTTGTTGCTCAATCTTTGTTGGTTTTAATATTATTAATGTTAATGATTGATTTCTTCCAACAAATTTTAACTCTGATTTGGAAGTAATCTTACCATCCTTCTTGGATTCCATTAAAATTGAAAGAGATGGATATTGGTTATGATAGACCGTAGATCTCAATTTAGGAAGACTTTACCTTCAACAATGTTGTACTACACCAAAATACCTATAAAAAGTATGTGTATCGTTTTGTTAGCTACTACAATTTTTCTTTCTAAGAATCCATTTTTGGCTATATTACTTAGACACTTTAAACATTTGTATTTTACTATATTACCTAGACCACTATAAGCAATTACTTCCAATTTTGGAATGCATATTAAATATTTGAAGCACTATATAGTTTATAGAGATTGACTTATCATTTGGTTCCCATGCTTGTTCACTCTAAATGTAGATCCGTATTCCACACAAGTGAATTTACATCTTCCATACTTATATTCTTTTCTTCTAGGTTCTAGAAGGCAATAGAAGTAAAATAACTGCACACAAATACATGTCCTTGAATGTTTAACCATGATCATTTCACTTGTGAATAAGAGTCCACACAAAAGGACAAGGGTGGATTGTTTGTTATAGCTAGGGGAAGAGCACCAATAGCCAAGCGCGTTCCAATAGCCGTGCACTACATTTTACAAACTAAAAGTCTAGGAGAAAATCATCTATGAGCCAATAGCTGCTCATTTTTTGAAAAAAGGTTAGCGGTTAGATCAATTATGCAAGTTTATTTGTACCGATAGTGCACCATTATTGGGGCATTTGTACAAAGCTTGCACAGTTTTAGGGCGTTTGTGTAAAAGTATTGGATCAATTGTGTAAACTTTTTAGTTTTTTGTTGTCTAAGCGAATGGTTAATGGCACAAAAGGGGTCATATTTCGGGCAACACTTTGAAATGACCACTTTTTGACCCTTTGACGCTTAACAATCTCTTCAGGGAGCTTCGTTAATACCCAGCAGCCCAAAAATATTTTTAAGTTACCCACTCGCATACGAAGACAACCAAAAAAAATCCGTTGAAATCCAACATATAGTTTATGTCTACAAGTGCACAAAGTTAGCTATAATGACTATTGGTATACTTCCCCTACTCACTTAATCGGATTAAACATTCCAGCAGTATCCTATCTTGTAGTGGATGCATAGCACCATCTAATAAGTTACAAACCTAGTCCCCTGTAAGTACAAAATCTATACGGCAACCTACAAGTATAAAATTTACAATGCAAGTCTAATCTTTCCAAATACACCATAAGCATGAAAAATTGATTCTCACAAGTACAGAGCGAATATGCAAAGTCAATGGAAAGCACTTTTCCTATCATTTAGTTATGTGTGTCAGTAGCTAGGATTTTCTCTTACTCGGAATAAAGGACAATCAGATTGCCATTCCTTTTTGGATAGATTTCTCCTTTAAGACATTTTGAAAAATTAATGGCCTAAACTCTGGCAAAATTATGCAACTAACAATATGCATTGAATAAATAACATTAAATGAGAAATCTTCAATAATCTGGACTGACAAAATGCTATACAATTGAGATGGGATGCATACTTTCTCTGTCATAGGAACAGCTCACTTTGCAAGATTACATTAGATAGTATACCCAGGATTAACCAGCTGTTGGATATCACCATAGCTCTCAAGTTCAGAAATATCTGCACTGCTTCCAAGAAATAGAGGCAGCCTCTGATGAAGTTCAACAGGTTGAATCCCAAGGATTCGCCGTTTACCATCAGATCCATTTCCCCCAGCCTGCTCTACAAGAAAGCTAAGGGGGTTTGCTTCATAGACTAGCCTCAGATGATCTCTCGGGTTCATTGCAATTCCACCATAGAGCAGAGTTCGGTGGAAATCTGCTACTAATGAGCAGATATAACGAGCAGAGTACTTCTTTGGATTTTGACCTTTCCCCTGTCTAACAGTGTCTATATACCTTCTTAAGCCATCTGGCCAATCGAAGTATCTTGCATCATTCACCGAATAAATTTGACCTGCAAATAGACACAACAAAATATTGGAACAGGTTCTATCGTTGGGACTGTTAATATGACTTGCTAAAATGAAATAAATCTAACTGCAGCTAATGGTTTAGGTCTGGTGTTTCAATTATACTGCCCAGATATGGTATTTACTATTTACAGAAAGGAATATATAATCAAATCACAAATCTAAGAATAAATTAATAAATCTATCATACCTACCCCGTGGTGGGATCAGAATATTAGGATGAGTAAGGACAAATTCGCCAGTGGAATGATCCAGTGTGAATCCCTGTGTCCCAGAACCAACAGAGATGCACAGGATGGTGGCAGATGAATATAATGCATATCCTGCAGCTACAAGCCTTTCACCCCTCTGAAGAACATTGATCGAGGCCTTCTCATGAGCTGTCATGTTGTCATCCAACTCTTCTAAACGATGGTATATTCCAAATATAGTGCCAGTTGGAATTGAAGCATCAATGTTGCGAGACCCATCAAGTGGGTCAAAAACCACTACATAAGGCCCATCATTTCTTAGCCATACTGGGAGATCATCTTCTTCTGATGCCATTACTGCCACTTTTCCTGAACTTTGAAGAGAATATTTAATTATGTCATTCTGCAGCAAAGAGCTATACAAATTAAAGAACTAGAACTCCAATAGTAAGAAAGATTATGCACAAGTTAATGCAAATGACAACAATTCCACATCTACACAAAAATTGAAAATTTGCAGTAGAGCACATGTCAATGTCAGTGAAATGAGTATGTAATAGACATAAGTTGTCAAGGATAGATGATCATATAGATATGGGATTCAAACCTAAGGATTCATGTACGAATGCATAACCAGCCTGTAAAGGATTGGTGGCTTAGTGAGGCCACAGACAGAGATTTAGTACCTTAGCTTGTCATGCCCTTTCTTAATCAAATTTGGCTTGAACAAGCATCTCAACAGCAGAAGGCGCCTTCTTTCCTTTGATCATAGCCATCCACAAAATGACACCACTAAATATATACTTCAAAAATCCTAGTCAGTTGCCTACGGAAGGGCATACCATTGGCCAAAATGGTTGTTTTAGAATGGAAATATGTTTGCAAAGTACCTAAGATCAGATTTTGCAGCATTCAAAATGTTGGGAAACCAACTAGAAATGTTGCCCAGATATGTCGAGAAGCTGTTGTTTGCAATGAAGATGCATAGGCTCTTGGTAGAAATCACACTTATTTTGCATGCATGAATCTAAAGTTCAAACCTGCAACCAGGTCATTAGATATCCACCAATTTTGAGCGAAGCTAATTTCATATTTCTATGATGATACTTCACATTGTCTATAAATGCATCATCTATTTGTTTCACGGCCTCACAAGTACTCTTACCGTTTGGTTGAGGAATTAAAATTTGACTCAAAAGCTGATTATTTCAAAATAAGGTTTTGAAATTCTGGTTTTGTGTATTCGGAAGATAGTTTGGACCGTTTGGTTGACCGGGAAGATGACTGAGACAATCCATCTTTTGCGTTTGGTTGCAATAGCAGCACCAAATTTAAAATGTCTAAAATTGGACCTAAATCTTAATCAACTATATCCATAGTGATTTTAAGGACATATCCACTCTTAATCCATCAAAATTAGCGTACCAAAAGAAAATCTAACATCAATCAACGACCAAAGGCTGCTGACGGCATGTATTTACAGACAAAGAAGCAAAAATGAATGTCAAATCCTCAGTGTTACACCGGTACGGGGGTACGGGGGGATGAGTTTCGGGTACGCAAAAAAAAAGGGCCTCAATTTCGGTACGGCGGGGGTACGGCGGCAGGGGGACGAGGGGGGGGGGAGGGGCCAAGGGTGCTGCAAAGGGGCCAGGGGTGTTTCAATATAAT
>MU226234.1:2242636-2275869 GCA_018584345.1 Thuja plicata
TATGAATGAGAATGTCAAATGAAGTATATGGGCCTTATGAAGGCTTAGAGGGCCTTATATGGGACCCACATCCTTTTAGGGTTCCATAAGAACCAATTAGAAAACCAAATTTTATTTAAAAACTTTAGAAAAATCCACTTTTTCATGTCTGCCGCCGGCCGCACCCCGTCAAGTACCGAAGTACCGAAGTACCGGACGGGTGCAGCTGGGGTGCCGCGAAACTCGGGCGGCGGTGGGGGTGCAGCGGTACGCGGAGTACCCGTCCCGGTACCCGGTACTCCGGGGTTTTGGGCCGGGTACGCGTCCCCAGGTTTCACTGCAAATCCTAATATAACAAACACATGTGAACAAAATCCTAGAGATTACATCATATATTCAGGTTCTAATACAGCAAATGCCCCTAAATTAACCATCTACGATTCCAAAAATTGATCCAAGGATACCAAAATGAGTCCACTACTGAGCAACCAAAAAACAAAAGATTAACATCTGATAAAATCAGCAAAAATATAAGCACTTGAAAGTAGGGAAATCCCACTAACCATGGACTTTCGAGTTAAAATCTTGACCAATCTGGACCAAATTTATGCCAAAATAGAGCAAATTTAAGCGCCGCAAAATCTCAGCGATCAATTTCCAACAGCAACACAGATTTGTGAATTCAGATCTACGGAATTCGACGTTTAAAGGGCCTTAGAATATTCAAAACCTTCTACGAGAGTATGATAGAGCGGTGGGAAAGAAACAGCTCTACACATACATATGGATACCTGGCACCCAAGTGTGTAGACACGGGAAAGCCAAGCAGGCGAGCACAGAATCTGATATGTTCAGTTTTGGAGCTGTCACTTTGGAAATTGCCTGTGGCAGGCGACCAGTAGATTGGAGCTAATTTCAAAACCTAGAAGATGAAATCATATTCCACCTATTGGGTGGGAAGATAGTGTCGCCCATTTTGGTGCCAAAACCGGATTTTGATGTCCAAAACCCGAATTGCATTTTAGCGAACCAAACGTCAAATTTGGCAAAAAAACAGAAGTTCCACACCCAATTCCGCTGCAATTCCGGTAACCAAACGGTTATAGTTAAAATATTTACCGTTCCAAATTTTTTTGGCAAAGTAGAAGTTTGCAAAT
Source organism: Thuja plicata (assembly GCA_018584345.1). NCBI lineage: Eukaryota > Viridiplantae > Streptophyta > Pinopsida > Cupressales > Cupressaceae > Thuja > Thuja plicata. Next base: position 2,243,773 of record MU226234.1, read on the forward strand.
TATTTTTCCTCAAAGTTGTACTTGAAAACTGAACTATAGATTTTGGATGTGTTACTATTGCCTCTGCTTTGAAAGGATCTTTCTCAACATGCGCGCATGTGGTTTTCCTTCCGTTCTTTATGCCTCCATCTGAGGGTGTTTGCAAATGTTAAGGATTTTTTCCCCAGCACCTGTTATTCATTATCTTTTTAATCATTGGCATCTCTTCACTTTGAAAGTGTAATGTGTTTGATTTGTGTGAATATCATCTCCAACTACAGTTTCCTAATTTTTCTATGAAGGTCATCTACTTGTGGTACATTTAGATTTACCTCTGATCAAAATTCTATCCATCGCAAGGAAGCCTTTGATTCACGCTACTTTGACTGATTCGGATCATGCATTTTGTTCTCCTTTTGTTGGTTGGGGTCGCAGGGCACTTTCTTGTCTTAGCCTCTATGTTCTTCCTTTGATTATCAAGCTTAATTTTCAAACTTGCTTTGTAGCTTCCACTCTCTATTTTCACCTACAAGATTACCACTGTAACCATCAACAAAGAGTGCTCAAATTCATCAAACACGCAATTTTTCTCTTAAAGAATTTTTATTGTTGCAACCTCCGTGCTTGATCCTTATTTTAAGCATGCGTTCATATTATGCATGGCAGTTGCTAAATCTGATTTATTTCTCATTTTTTCTAAATTTGATTTTCTACTATAAAATCTTCTATCTGCCTTGCTAGTCCATTTTCTGTAGTCTCGCCCCTCTGCTAAAACTAACATCTAGATTGATGGAAAAATTGTGTAGCTAGCTTTGAATCCTTTAGGAGGGTTTAAAATTTTGAAATCCACGGTGGTGATATAATTAATATAAGGTCAACAAAAACTCTTGTAGTTGTAAACACTACGAAATCTGAACTGAAACTGGAATGGGAATTTGGATATGTACAAAAAAGATAATATTGAAATCAAGAAATCCAATCTTTAAAATCTGAATGGATATGAAACCCAATGAGATCACAATTATAGTGGTGTTACCTTGGCAAACTATTACATCCCTTTCTTGAAGACCTTCCATATAACTATAATAACTATTTAATGGGAAGTATGAGCTTAGATAATTGTGTGGATTTTGATTAAGATTTATTATGTTTAATTATGAGAATTGTGATTAATGAGATTATGTTGCTTCATTATTAGGATAATGATTAATGAGATTATGTTGTTCTTTAAGAAGATTATTGAATAAATGATATTCTCATGGAAATCATATTCAAGAATGAATAATGTCTTACGATGCTATAGATAATTTATTGTTTAAAAAGATTATGAAGATGAATATGACTAATCCTTCCTCCTCAGCAGATGCAGGAGGAGATCAATCCCGCGAACGGGGGAAGGGTATCATCAGAGAGACAAGGTGCAGATGCGGGGTGAAGGTCGTGTTGATGTTAGTTTTGTGACCGCCCCAACGTGCATGATGTAATACTAAGTTTTCTATCCTATCTTGAACAAGGAAACTCCAAATGCTAAACAATGTAAGAGATTGTGTGATCAAGTGAAGTGACCCCAAGGTTTACAATGCGTACTTGCGACCTAGTGTTGGACACGACTCAATTTAATGATGTGATATGCTGGTTATCACAAAGGGACTTACGATGTTCATTCATGGACATATATCAACTTCTCAAATGACGAATAACTTGGCAAGGCTTTGGCAAGGCAAATGTTTCAACTACTTCTAATGAGGATTTTGAAATAAAATGCAAATAGGATATAGGTTTAGGAATCTAAGCTAACTCTATCTCTAACTCTACCAATGCAAGAGACTATTAATGATGAGGTGAAACTCCCCAGTCTTTGCTTCGCCAACTTAAACAACTACGCAAAGGAAGGTGCTATCTTCTAAGGATGCATGGATGATTTTCAAATATTTACGCACATCAAAACCACAACGCATGTGAATCAATGAACATGAAGCAATCGAAGTTAAGTGCTTCACAATGAGTTCATCCTAATCTTGTTGTTACTTGCACTCAACAAGTACCATAAGGTATGAACATAAGTTTCACCATGGATCAACAATAATGTCTTTTATCATCTACTCAACATAAACAACTTCTACTCAACATAAGAAAACCTTATCTAAGTGAGAAGTAAAAAACCATGCAACACTCCAAAATAACACAAGTATTCACCATGAATCAACAATGAATCTGCAATTACTTCAACAATATCTCAGCAATAATTTCACCAAAATCTCCTTACAAATGAAATGAGCAAGCCTATATAGAAGCCTCAAGTACAATGGATGGCTTAGATTGATCCAATATCAACGACCCAAATAATTTTAAGCAACCGTAATTAGGGTTTGCCTTAACTGCCACCTACAAAAATTAAATGCTAACCAATGAGAAAACTTCATTGCTTCAAATACATATCCTTTTGAGGATGGACCAATAAGAAAATTCAATGGGGGAATACATTAAATGCATTCCACGTGTCTACTTGGAATAAGCTGATTGGTTGAAGATGAAGGGGTGCCACCTCAACATGCTTACCTTGTAATCTTCATCTCAACTCCACTTCTTCATCCTCCTCATTTTGGGAATCTTCTCATTGAAATATTCTTGAAATTGTCCTTGTCAGGATATCTTGGCCTTAATCCTTCTTCATGAGATGTGAATATTTGCAATTCGATGATCACCCTTGGTTGAGGTTTCCAACAAATTTGGATATACAACATTGATCATCATATCAATAGTACAACATTGATCATCATATTGAATCATTTCGCAAGGAAAAATGTAAGAAAGGCATCTCATAATCCTTTCCTCTACATTGTTCAAGTGGTGACCTAGACCATTGCACTTGCACTTCCATTTTTGGTTTCCAGTCCTAACCTTCTTGCTTGCTTGATAAATCACTTGCAAGTGCCTTGTTTGATGTCTCCATGCCGACCTTGATATTTTAATCATCCTTGTACATAAAATGCTTGACCTCACACACCATCTTCTTGCTTGTCATCTCCATCTTGAAATCACTTTTACTTTCTCCATGTATGAATCCTTGCAAAACAAGAGAAACGACTTGTGTTAGAAGTAAATATTTTGTAAGAAGACAATCATTTGAACTTATTCAAGACTTTGAGAGAAATCAACTTATGAAGACATCTTGCACATGACTCACAATTTTCAACCTAAAATCATTAACATCTTAATCGCAACTTATCAATCTCACAAAAAACAATTTCTAATTTTTTATTTAAGTCCTGATTTTATGAATTTGAATACCTGATTTCTCGACATTACTTGAATACACCCAACGAATTATTTAATTCAATAATTTTACAATTGCATAATCAACTTCAAGCTCAACCTGTTTCAAATCTTGGAAAATTTTGAATCCCCACAAAGTTCAAGCCTACTACAATTCCCACTCTGACCACCTTCAGCAATATTGATCTTCCTTGGATGCTATCAAACACTTAATGCCCACTTTCACTTCTGATTTTTGTTTTCTTCTTCTCTACTCTGCACTTGACTAATTCGCTCTTAGTTTGTTGTTGAATTGTGATTGGAATGAGGCATTGGATCTTCCTTATATGCCTCCCTTCCAATAGACCTGTCCATATAGGCTAAGGAGGTTCTCTTGCTTATGGGAATTTTATTCATTCACAATTTGTTTGCACCCCTCTATAGGCCGACTTCTTCTGTTCTTGAAATATCTCTCTCAACGGGGGACAATTCTCCTCAAAAAACACTTGAAATCTATCATTGTGCATGGCCAATTCCAAATTAGATCAGATTTCCTCCCGTCGTTTGGATTTTCATCTCATTGCTGGGCGGATTTCAACATGCATTTGGGATTTGTCCTGAAGGATGTCGGATTTCCGACCTTTGTTAGGGATTTTGTTCCAAGAGAGGTCTGATTTCTGACCTTCCTTAGGAATTTTCATTGTGATCAACTCAAAAATTCCACTAAGTGCTTGAAATTCATCATGGGAAGATCAGATTCTAATCTTGCTTTTGGATTTTCGCTTCAAAATTCAGATCGGAATTCTCATCCTTGTTAGGATTTTGTACAATGTTGATTGAAAGTTTGATGCTTGCTTGAACAGAGGCATGGTGATCAAGTTGAGTTCCTTGATACATGTTTGGCAATTTCATTGACAACAACCACATTATACCCTTCCCTTAAATCTCTTCATCGATATGCAACCCGGATTTCAACATATGCTTGGGAATTTGTCCTGAAGGAGGTCAGATTTCTGACCTTGGTTAGGAATTTTGTTCCAAGATAAGTTGGATTTCCGACCTTAGGAATTTTAGCACAAAAGATATCAGAATTGCTATGTTTGTTGTGAATTTTCATCTTGTTTCTGGATTTTCACTTCAAAATGCAAGGTTGGAATTTGTATCATTGTTAGGGCAACTTCCCTTGTGCTGGTCGGAAATTACACATGTGATTGAATTTTAACATTGTCTTGCAATCATCCCTTCAAATGCTGATCGGAAATTCGATGTGTGTTATCAATTTACTCAAGATCAGGTCAGAAATTTCATTATTGATTGGACAAATCACTCAAGGAAATAAAATATCCATTAAGTGTTTGGACTATGGCTTGATTATTGAAACTCCTAACTCTCTCAAACATCTTGACTTGAAAACTAGGAGCTGGCCTGCATCTCTACATTGCCCAAACTTCATACATCACCAACACTTGGGACTTCAAAATTGTTGCTAAGCTAAGAACCATCTAACAAACTGCTAACCTACCAAGCAAAAGAGGGGGTCCCCATTGCAATGGGGCAAATGGTGTGAAAAGGTTACAACAGGTTGGAAATGCCATCCGAGCAGGAACCCATAGCTAAGTATCTTGGTCATCGAGTCACTGGGAGTTAGGGCTTAGTTGTCTGTTAGTCACCGGTTATTTGGGTGGATTTGGAGACCTTTTCCTTGATCGAGTTTGATTAAAAAAAGAATTAATCTTCTTTAATAAGAATTTCATACTTATATTATGAATAAAAGGGAATTTTTCTAAGCATCTTTGTCATTGATTTAAAATAAAAACCTCGCGATCTACTCAACGTAAAAGTATATTTGTGTAGATATGAGTAATGACCATATAGTCTTAATAATTAAGAATCATGAATTCGATTTAATTCATAATCTTCGGTTATAGACCAGATTGTTCAATCGATCTTGTAGGAATTGCACTTGAGCTTTTATATCTATGTTTACTTCTCAGGCAACCTTTTATTTATTGCGAGCTTCAAATATAAATATATTTAATTTGGAGTTTACAAAATTATAACCTACCCATTGATAACAAGATATATGATAATTCATGAATTCGGTTCTATTGGCATCCAACCATCACCGAAGTATATAAACCTCAATTCAAAGACTACCATTTCTTGTCACCGGTTCGAACCTTGAATTAAAAGGAATTATCATCGATGGAGTATTGGAGGGAAAGACAACATGACTAGGAATAAAACGAAGACAAATTTAATTTTAATATCGCTATCAACCAAGAAACTCTCATGTCAGTAATGTATGAGAATTTCTTCATATTTCGTAGGCAATTCTAAAAGAAAAGAGGAGGTATCTTGGGAAGAATGATCACCATTTTTCGAGAACAACGAATGAAAGGATTGCTTGGGGGAGACGGGGGGAAATACTTTTTTGATATCGCATCGCATCCGAAGAAATCTTTTTGTCACTTGGCAAATCGTTCTCACACCTGCAATCAATAGCTTTTATAGTAGTGAGCTTCTATTAGACTTCCTTAATATGCTTTTACTTCCTCAATGTAAAAGTATATTTGTGTAGATATGAGTAATGACCATATCGTCTTAATAATTAAGAATCATGAATTCGATTTAATTCATAATCTTCGGTTATAGACCAGATTGTTCGATCGATCTTGTAGGAATTGCACTTGAGCTTTTATATCTATGTTTACTTCTTAGGCAAACTTTTATTTATTGCGAGCTTCAAATATAAATATATTTAATTTGGAGTTTACAAAATTATAACCTACCCATTGATAACAAGATATATGATAATTCATGAATTCGGTTCTATTGGCATCCAACCATCACCGAAGCATATAAACCTCAATTCAAAGACTACCATTTCTTGCCACCAGTTCGAACCTTGAATTAAAAGGAATTATCATCGATGGAGTATTGGGGGGAAAGACAACATGACTAGGAATAAAACGAAGACAAATTTAATTTTAATATCACTATCAACCAAGAAACTCTCACGTCAGTAATGTATGAGAATTTCTTCATATTTCGTAGGCAATTCTAAAAGAAAAAAGGAGGTACCTTGGGAAGAATGATCACCATTTTTCGAGAACGAATGAAAGGATTGCTTGGGGGAGACTGGGGGAAATACTTTTTTGATATCGCATCGCATCCGAAGAAATCTTTTTGTCACTTGGCGAATTGTTCTCACACCTGCAATCAATAGCTTTTACAGTAGTGAGCTTCTATTAGACTTCCTTAATAATCTCAATTTCCATCATATCGAGCAGTGAAAGCTCAAACCCAATAGCTTGGGACCACTCCAAAATTCACTTCTGCTATTCAATGTCAACGTATAAGTAAGGCAAGTCTTCCTGAATTGAAGAATTATTTGATTACATAGAAAACAATGATTCATTATTGCGTCCTTACTGAATGAGCACTTTCTCGGTGCATATGAATAAGGACATAGTCGATATTCTTTCTTTGTTAAGAATTTATTGTGATCACATAATTTACGTACCAAGAATATGGTTTCATGTGTATATCGAGAACAATATTATTACCACCTTGATGAACAAGTAATCAATGTAGTTTTGCTCTACTAGTAATTGAATGGCACTGAGGAACCATAATAGACGCCTACTGATTCAATAGATAATACTTGCATGTGAGAATCATGGAAACATATGAATAAAAGAATGTTTCGATTGCTGCTTAATAAAAAGGATAAGATCTTACCTTAAGGACCAACTCTTACAAATTTGTCTGTATATTCTTAACCAAAGTCTATAGGGAAACATATAGATACCACTGCGGTGGAAATTTTGGAAGTTATCAACCAACAACATGCGTTGTGATGGTCCTATAACCTGTTAATAACCTTACCGGTATCTTGGACATATGAATTCCTTTATGGAACAGAAATCATTTATCCCTGAGGGTCTTTTCAGCCATTGTTCTCCATTACAGTTAGATCTATGGAAATACGCTAACATTGTAATACCATTGAATCTGAGATAAGTCAAACCAAGTCCGGAGAAAGGGTAAGACAGGAAGTCACCCCTGGGTTACTGTATTCTTTACATGAGAATCGAAAACATCGTTTGTATGCCAAACTCAATCTGCTTAGCAGATGTACTCTATGTCAAATAGGAAAATGATAACCCGTATCGGGCATAACTATAATGAATCTGCCTTCCAAATATGAATCCATACGTTATTGGGAACTTTGTATTTCAGATATGAATCCGTGACTCTTTATGAAACTAATTTTCTGATATGAATCAATAAATCCATTGTGGACATGCACATCAAGTATGAATCTGTAAATCAGATATGAATTTGCATATTAAGTATGAATCTTCAATGCTATCAATGACAGTCATTATTAATGCATGGTGGTTGAAAACACCCTAATCTTCTATCAATGAGCTTAATGTATAACTGCCCAAGTTGTGGCCTCATCAGTTGAGATATGTATAAACATATACTTAAGCTTCAATGATAAATTGGTAGTTCAATAATACTGTAATATAAAAATGCCAAATGATCCCCTCGGTCGAGTAAACATTAGTTATTTTATAAATATGACCGAACGACACCATTTGGTATGTTGGAACATGGTTGAATGTAGTGGTTAGTACCTAATCAGTAAAGCCTCTAAAATAGGAAATAATAGTGGTGGTAATTGGAAAGGGACTTACCATAGAATTGTCATTAACCACAGAAACCTTATAAGTCTTTGTTATGCCAGTGTTACCACTCTTAGGTCAATGGACCATTATTGCCTGAAATGGACAGCAAGTCCTAAATGAGTCGTGGAGACCTTAAAGAGTCTAAGGACTCAATATACGAGTTTGGTGGTGACAATGGCAACACGAAGTACAATGCTTGCACCTATAAAACCTTGGCCAAGGTAGTACTATGCTACAAGTAGTAACCGTCAGTCACTAGAACCAATAGGGCAATGTTTAGCTAGGAAGGTCAATCTCGTAGGCAAAGATGTCTATAGGTGTGACTGGCTATGACAGCTGTGGGTTCTGCACCAAGTATCACATGGCATGAGAGACTGGATCTCGTGCCTACATCTCTCGTGTAGAGTCGGGCCACTTCCGCGAGGAAGTTGTGTGGAAGACCGTTAAAGGTTGAGATCATAAGATGAATGGTTGGGAGGTAATAATAAGCTTAAGATTAATTTGAATAACAAAACTTCATAAGAATTAAATTTCACTTTAACTGTAATAAATAAAGTAACTACTATCCTTTTCACATAAACATGAATAACTAAAAGTTTCTAACTAAAAGGAAAATACTATTACTCTAAGATAACTAACTTCACATAAAAAGGAATTTAACAATTTTCCATTTCTTTAATGCCGAATAAAAGAAAACATTAACTGATATAACTAACAAAACATAAACCATAGAACTTGATAAACTTGAGGATTCCATCTTGTTTATCTTTACTTCAAGCTCCTAATTGTCGCAAGTAACCTTCAATCTAAGAAACAATTGAACATTTCTTATAAATAGGGTTAACTTCCAAACCTAAGCTACATCTAAAGAAAGAACAACACAGAAGGTCAGGAAGAACAACAGACCCATCATGGATATTATCTTTGAATTACCAGGACAAAAAGAGCCCAACACTAATAGTGATAAAGAATCTCAAGAAGAGATCTATTATTGGGAACTAAAAACTCGATTATATGTAAGTAGGAAACCCTATAGCCACTAGGAATAACTATCTAAGGGTCCAAATAGAACTAAGAGAAAGAAAATGAGATCATAACACTTGTAGTGAGCATCAAGAAGAGCGCTTAGATTCTCTTGTTCAAATTAAGAAGAGAAATCAGATGATTGTTAAGGAAAATGTTGGAGCAGAAAGAACTTATCTTATGAAAAGGACCGGGTGTTAAGAGATGCCTCGGAGTTTCGTTTAACCATGAAGGAAACCTATCAAGTGTCTGGAGTGGCAGTTGTCTAGTAGGAGAGCTAGGAGGCCGAGTTAGACCCAAATCAACTAAGATTATTAGGAGATAGTTGGTCATTCCGTACTGAGAAAATTTCAAGCGATTAACATATGTACCCCATCAAGAGAAATGATGATGCTCTTAGGAGCAAGAGTCGCGAGTTGGACAAGAGAAGTCAAGGTGCAACAAATTCTGTTAAGCAACCAAAGAGGACCAACAGAAAAGGAGGTGTCCAAAACTTGTAGTTAGGATAAATGAATTGGTGAGCCTGGAAAGGTAAGTAAAGATGCAAATCAAGCTCAAAGACAAAGTGATGACATCATGATTATTGAGAAAAACTTAAACTAGTTCAAGTTCAGGTCATCAAGATAGGAATCAAAGGACAAGTTGCACAAAGAAGATAAACAAGCCTACAACTGGGGGAGATTATCAAAATCTTGAATTTCCTCCAAAAATCCAAGATCAATTGGAATGATCCAACTACATGAAGCTCCTACATCACTTCTACAAGAGAAAGACCAAGGCGAAGATCTCAAGTACAAGCAAGTTAAAAAAAACCATGTCAAGGTGAAGAACTTCAAAGGATGGAAACTTCATGAAGATGAAGCAATTTGGGAATATGAGTCATCACAATCAATCGAGGTCTCCAAGGAATTGATCAAGTTTACAAGATTAGCATGTTGAGGAGGCACCCACTCAACTTCATCCAATCAAAAGGTCCTAGTTCTACATGTCCAAGTTCATTTAATCAAATTGTTCCAAGTGTACATGTGGAATCGACCTAATGTCTTCACCTAACCAATTTTCTCATTGGTTCATAAAAGCAATGTAATTTTCTCATTGGGCCACAAATTGGTGCCTCATTGTAATTGGAGAGAATTTAATGCTTGTAGCTGGTAGTTACATTAGGGTTGTGTCGGCTTAATCTTGGCCATTGATTCCAAATCAATCCTGGCCATTCATTATACTTGGAGAAACTATAAAAGACAAAACCTCCTCATTTGTAACTCATTAGATTGAGATTAGATTAGCTAGAGTAGAGTAGAGAGAGATTTGCAAAGATTGTTGCTAATATACTGCTAAAATTATTCCTTCTTCATTGTTGTTATTGTGGTGAATGTTTGTGAAGTTTTGGAGTATTGCATGGTTTCTACATTTCCTCACTGAAAGTAGGATTTTATTTATGTTGAATAGAAGAAGTAGATGAATGGAAGCTGTTGTTGTTCGTGAATTATGGGGAAACTATGTTCATACCTTTTGGTACTTGTTGATTGCAAGTAATAGTGTAAGGTTAGTCTGAACTAACCGCAACCACTTAACTTCAATTGGAGATGTTCATTTGGATTGCGCCATCATTGGGAATTTGAATGAGTGTTGACAATATGAAAATCATATCCACATCCTTAGAAGATAGCACCCTCCTTTGCATAGTTGATTTGGCGAAGCAAGGACTAATTTAGTCTCACCTCACCATCAATATTGTCTTGCATTGGTAGAGTTAGATTAGCTTCCTAAACCCTTATCTTTTGCAATTTGTTTTGTTGGAAGTAGTTGAAGAGCCATCATTGCCAAATCATTCGTATTTGCAAAGTCGATAGTTGCCCGTTGAAAGAATAGCATAAGTCCCCAAGTGATTACCAGCAAATCACACCACAAAACTGAGTTACATCCAACATCAAAAGGAACCTTGGGGTTGCCTTAGTTGATCACACATTGTCACATGTTTAGCATCTAAGCTTGATTGTTCAAGAGAGGATTATATATTTGGTGTTTCATCTTGGAATACTAAGTGTTTCATCCTGCATGTTGGAGTGGTCACAAAACTCACATCAACACTATCTATCTAAGAACCCAAAAGCACTCTTGTTTGTGTTCCAAACAAATTTATTTCCTGCACTTTCCCTACACTTTGCTGCCTTATGACCAAAGTTATTACAGGATAAACAATAACCAAAGAAATAATTTTGGAACCTGGTCACGCGAGGCTGTCTTGGAAGAAATGTTCATCTAAAACCCTTGTTGTCTTTCTAAGAAACAACATCTTGTTTCTTCTTGCAGCTTTCAGTCTTGATAGTCCCCTTGAGTGCACCTGTATAGCTTTTAAACTTTTTTTGCATTTGTCTTCTTTGGTTGTATTGTAGCCTTTGGATTCTGATCTTCTTCAGTCTTCCAATTTTCTTCATAGTCAAGACCAATCTTAATGAATGGTGACCTTTGGCAACTGATAATGTCATCTCGTATTTTAGTACTCTTCTCAAAATTCAAGCTTTTGTTTAGTTGAGTAGTTGTTTTCTTCATTCCTTCCTCGAGGTAAATATTTTGAACTCTAGCTTCTTACAGTCTTCTTCCTTTGCCTTCAGCTGAGTTCTCACCACCTCTTCTATCCTCTTTGCCTCTTCTAATTGAACCTTTAGGCTGATGATGATCTTATCTAATTCCTTGAGGCTTTGTGACAATTTTTCTTTTGAATCACAGTTCTCTCCAATTTCCCGAAGCTGCAATTTTTGTTTCAGATTCTATTACTTAAGCTTCTTGATCTCACTTAGGGCACAAATGAATTCTTCTTCAAAATCCACTTCTCCTTCAATTTTAATATCTTCTTCCTCTTTTGAATCCATCTTTTCTTTCACATAGTTGTCTTCACCTTTCATGACATCACTCCTTATTTCTATTGCCATGAAGAGAGTTTCTTCTCTATCACTTTCAAAGATACTTTTATTGCTCTCCTCAATGAGCTACTATCCTCTTTGGAATAGAGGCTTTTCATGTTTGCCTTATTTGTATCTTTTTTTGTGTCGATGATGTCCGCTCCCTGTTTTATATTATCATCTTCTTCTTCATCACCACTTTCATTTTTGGCATGTGGACACGTAGTAAAAAAATGTCCCACTCTTCCACAGTTGAAGCATTTTTAAAGGTAACTTACATTTGTATTTACCGGATCCTTTCATAAGCTTTCTCACAAAATGGGCTTCCTTTGCATCTAATTCAATGTTGGCGCTATCGCTTGATTTAGGCTCTTTATTCTTCTTCTTCTTTGAAGCTTTAAAGTCTCCTCCTCATTTTCACAACTTCTCTTTTTTAGTCCTCATTTCATATACCATGAGGACTCCATGCAATTGATCCACTGTTAATGAATCTAAATCATTTTTTTCTTCAATGACGGAAACTGTTTGGCATCAAATCTCAAGGGGAGAGACCTTAACACCTTTTGCATAATCATTGAATCTTCAATCTTTTCACCAAGTCCTTTGATGTTTTTGAGAATTTGATCCACACAAAGGAGATAGGCTGCAATATATTCTTTGGCTTTCATTTTCAAGCTCTCAAATTGTCTTCTACGGGATTGAAGCTTGGTCTTTTTAACTTGACATCACCATCATAATGTTCTTAAGTTTATCCCACATTTCTTTTGCCAATTCACAATTCACCACCTTGACAAACCCAAATTCTGATAGACCACACAAGATAGCATTTATGGCTTTTGCACTGTTTTCACTAGCCTTCTTTCCAGCCTGAAACATTGGTGGAGATGGAGCTTTATAACCACTCACAACTGATTGTCAAATATCAAAACCAAGGACCACTAGATAAGTTTGCATTTTTATGCTCTGTAATGCATAGTTTATTTTGTCAAATAATGAAGCTCTATTTAAGGAGAAACCTTCTTGACAAGCCATGTGTGATCTGAAGATCTACCTTCTAGCGGTTAGGCTGTTTATTAAGGAACCCGCTCTAGTACCAATTGGTGGGCACACAATTTTGAGGTGGGAGAGGGAGTTGTGGGGTGAAAAAGTATAAGACAAACCTATTTAAAATTTAACAACCACAATAACAAAAAACACACAAAATCCACACAATCAATAACACAAGATTTACAAGGAACCCCTTCCGGGGAAAACCAGAGGACTGTTTGGATCTACTATCCAAATCCAGCCACAACAAAATAAAAAATGATCCTGCCATATTTTCTGGTACCAACCCACTGGAGACAACGATCCCCAAAATTGAGCACCAACTCAACAAGTAACACCAATCTCTTCTTTTCAGAAGAGCCGACCTCTTCTGCAAAATTTCACCTTTTGAATGTTGCTTCTTCAACAAATGATGAACACATTTTTCTACACTTTCACACTACACAAAATCTGCTCTGCGTTAAATCTGCCCTGCTCTCTGTATTCGAATGATTATTTATTTTCTCACACATCATACTCACAAACACACTTCACCATTTTACACCCCCTTTGGGCACCAAAATAAATTACATAGGTCAGCCCTATAAAATTAAATCATAATAATAAAATTCCACGAGTCAGTCTCCAATTAAAGCCAATATAACAAAAATCTCCCTAACTTTGAAATGATAACCTTTGTCATCAATGACCATATTTCCAACAATCTCACTCTGACATTAATGACCATATTTCCAATAATCTCCTGTCTTGAACAAAACACACTTTGACATCAATGACAACATTTCCAACAACCACTTTTCTTCAATGTGGTGATATTTCATATTATTTTGGACAAACATCTTGTATTGTATAAGCTGGGAGCTATAGGAGTTGGAATCAGGCATTGGAAACCAAGATGACATTTTAGATCGGTTGACAAGTCATTTCAATTTCTAGGTTAGTTGTTGCTTTACCTATGGATTAAGCTTCCTTTGTCAATGCCCCCAAGGGAATTCAAGGGATGTTTCAATCAAGAAAAGGATTGTAATGGCTAAGACAAGGTGTGAAACTGAATTCAAACCATCTAAGTAACAAGGATGTTGAGCTATGTGATACTGGGAGATAGCAAAGAAAAAAAGAGTGATACACAGAAGAAAAAAAAAAGCTCAAAAAGTTAGTCTATAGCTCACATCTTTGGGACTAAGAACATTATTTTGGTTCAATGCTAGACTATATAATGAATAGCCTCTTTGACCATGTTGTAAGCCTTTTATAAATTTTAAACTTTAATGCAAATAATGACTGTGCTCACTTTTGTCTATGTGCGCATGTGATAGTGAGTTTCAAGCTATTAGGTTTTAAATTGTCTTTAATCGGAGCCCCTTGCCTAGGTTGTAACAAATAGTATTAGAGAAGGGCTTAGCTCATTGGATGGTGTCTCGTGAGGTACTAGTAATTTTGTTGCAAGTGTAAGAAACCTACAATTAAAGAAAGCATTAAGAGTAAATGGTATGTGATGGGATGTGTTCCAACAAAAGAGTACTAGGTAGAAGGTAAAGGAACATCCTCCAAGTAATAGTGGGTAGAACCACACGATTTCTTGACTAGTAGATTTGGATGGCGCCTAGGTGTGTGCATGCCATGGAGATGTCATGTGCCGCGCTTGCGTCCTGCGAATATCCACGACTGGGTTGGCTGTTGGGACATTACACTTCCTGATTTTTGGTAATGTAACGCCCCCTTTAGGCTCACACCGACGTCGAGACGACTGCTAGTCCCTTATACCTTCCAATATTGGTCTCATTTCATGATTCTCGGTCATTTGATTCATTCTCTCTCACTTTTGGAAGTTCTTTTGCATTCTCTACACCATCTCATAGCTTAGAATACCTTCATTATCATCTATCAAAGCTCTACCCAACTTGGAAGTCGTTTTTATTCCTCATTCCACCAAGCCATGTTGTTTAGTGTTGAAGGGAGGGTAACTCTTCCCGAGTTGTTTACATAATTCATTCTTTGATTTAGCATGTTGTCTACTTTATTGTTCTCGCTTTTGTCCATTTATCATTTTATCACAATCTCATCTATAGGCTATCTGTGGAGGTGGAAACACCAAAATGGGGGTTTGACCATGGCAAACCTCTAAACACAGCCAAACCCCAACCTTTTGTCATTGGTCTTCTTTGTGTAGGTTCCAACGAAGGTGGGGGCTGCTGAAATTGGAAGCTTCATCTTGCAGACCCTTTGTAAGTATTCCTTTGCTTCCTCCTAGTGTTTCCGCTATTTCCTTTTTGCTTTGTATTTCACACCTCAGTATTTTCATCGCATTTAGTCTACAGAACATAGTACCTATTATTTTGTATTTCCAAGTATAGTCCTTGGCATTTTGTTCATGCAGGACGCGTGTGTGATGCGTTGTCGTCCTCAACCCTCCCATACATTCTGGATAGACAGCCCATAGAGTTGTCTAGAAGGTCCTTGTAACCTGTACTTTTTCCTTTTGTGAACTAAATATTTTTCTCTATTAGTTTACATCAGCCACACAAACTTTTCCCTTTTAGTGAGCAAACTTAGAGGTTGTAGTACCCCAAAGGTTTGCTCCAAATGGAGAGTTGGAGTTTCAATCCTCCATGGGTTCAACCACCCTTCATAGTGGTTCGATTTTCCTCCTTTACACTAGGATCCACCAAAGCTCTCACAAATCAATCTTTTTGCAACAACTTCCCCATCAATGTCTATAATCAAGACTTCTAATGTGGCTTCTTCTTCACACTCCTCAGCATTGATATCTTCAACCACGACCACTCCTTATCTTTGTGGAGCCTCCATCACATTGATTCTATCTTGCATAGCTCTCAACATATTAGCAAGATTCACCAAGTGCAGTCCTCTAGCCACTTGAACATTCCATGCATTCATTCTTTCAACTCTATGGACCACTGAACTTTTTGGACCACATGCAATGCAACAATCACACAAACATTGGAGCTCACATAGCTCACCGCTAGGACTCAAAATAAATGTTTTGATACCAATAGATGCAATACCATAATGAGTCAAATGATTTAATGAATAACTAGCAAAAAGCATGCAAAGTCAAAATAGAAGCATTAGAAGAATGCTAAGGAAATATAGATAATTGGAACCTTTATTAAATTACAAAAAAATTTACAAGCATATGGACCCTTAAATATAAATGGAACTCGAGAACAGGAAGTAGAGATTCTCTACATTACAATCTACCCAAAGCTAAATCAAGTTGCCAACCCTACTCTTCATAGAAAGAATGCCATTAAATAAACGAATATTGTAACTCTTGGCATTCATCAATGAACTAAACAAGAAGAAAAAAAAAGCCAATTGTCCATGACCAAAAGAAAATTTTCATTCCAAGATGAAGTCGAAATGTCAATCCAAGAGAAGTCTAATCGATTGATCATCTACATGTGACCTATTTGAGAAAAATAGATTGACCTCAAGGAATGGATAACCAAATGTATAGATTAACCTCAAACGCCTTAGAATTGGAGTTGCATGCCAATAAGAGAATTTGGTGCAAGGAAAACATGCACACAAATAAAGCAACCAACATAAAGTGACGCAAAAGGAAAAAAATCAACTTGAAAGATCATGCATCATTCAAATGAAATCCATCCACGTGTTGTTATACTGAAGAATGCAAAAGTTGGACAAAAGATTGCACAGTAGCACATAAGATGCATAGGCCAACTAACACCTGCCAAGGCTTGTGCAAGACATCCAAAAAGTTGCACTGAAAAACAATCATGCAAAGGTTGTATAAGAACCAAAGGCACAAGATGTAAGGTCACACAGATCCAACAACTGCCCAAAACACACAAAAACTAAACAAACAATAATAAATGCCAAAAGTAGACAAGCAGCATGCAACAAAACAAGACACATCCAAAAAGTTGTGCTAAAAAACAACCGTGCAAAGGTTGTGTAAGAACCAGAGGCACAAGATGTAAGGTCACACAGGTCCAACAACTACTCAAAACACACAAAAAACTAAATAAACAATAAGAAATGCCAAAAGTAAACAAGCAACATGCAACAAAACAAGACACAATGTTTTTGGGAGATGCAAGATTGTTGGGCCCCTGTGATGCTCATGCATCGATTTGCAAATACTTCTTTTTTGAACCATTGGTACAACATTCTAGTTTTTGTGCATCCTAGATGATCAATAGTACTTGAAACTCCCAAGTACATCCTCTTAAGAATGTTGGAGACAAGTTTGACATATTAGTTATGTAGTATTTTTCTAACACTCTTCAACTAGAAAGAAGTTTGAAGGTCCAATTTCAATTGAAAAGCCCCGATATAATCAATGAACAAAGTGATAGCAGATGGATGGTCCATCTTGATACCAAATGACATATGAGGAGATTACTCAAATCCTAGAGCTTTGGAGACTTAAAAATCCTAGGTTGTCAATCAATTTAGATTAGCAACCAAAAATGTTGTGCTAACAAGTATAAATTTCAAGCCATATTTCTCCAAGTTTCCGAGATCGGGGAGATGCAAGAATGTGGGAATGTGCTTTCAAGGATGATAGGGGGCAAAAGAGGGCATCTATTTAAGTCATAGTTGAAAAACTCAAACTCAACAATAACTCGACAGGCCCAAAAAAATTAAAAACTCAAGACTTGGCAAAAACTTGGGGAAAAGCTCAGCAATAAGTCAACAATTTTATCGAACATTTTGAAATACATAAATTTATAAAAATTACTCTTCAAAAACACACATATTACTAAATTTGTTGAGCATATTACTAATTTCCATCATATATAAATTAAAATTAGAATTTAATACATATCATAAACCAAAAAACAAGTTCAGCCTCTAAACGAGTTACAATGCCACTTCCACTAGCCCTTTCATATGTAGAAGTTGCCTCATGTAAAGAGTTTTTTGGCAAGTTGTGCAATAATAACACTAAGTTACCTCACTCAAGAGTAATATCCCAATTCCTCGTCACCCCCTCATTATAATCAAGTTTCTTATTTAAAAGATCCCAATAACTAATGGGGATTTGGGAGTGGAGACCTTCATGGTGTTGAGGAGCAATGCCCCTCATGGGGGTTTGAGGGAAGCGACCCTAATGGGGTCAAGGAGCAACACCCCTTGTGGGGCTTTGAGGGCAACAGCCCCAACAAGATCAAGGGGCAATGCTCCTTGTGGGGGCTTGGGGGCAATGACCCCAACAAGGTCAAGGGGTGGATCCCCTCTTGCCAAGCCCAAATTAAGGTCTTTGAAACAATGAAAACCTTCATCACCAATGAAAATTACATAGATTTGGATGAGCTTTTTGCACAAAAATGGCAATTTTTTGCTTCACTCACGAGTTTTACAAGGAAAATTCAAAAACCTGAAAAATTGTATATTGGTATAGAACTATACCATATTAAGATTATTTTTTTAATTATATTGAAATAAACCATAGTTCAAAAAATAGCAGGACTCGCCTCGGACTCATGTGGACTCACGAGTCTAATGGCGAGCCGAGTCAACTCGCCATGGACTCGCGAGCCGAGTCCAAGCGAGTCACTGCACATTGACTCGCGAGTTATTAACATGGACTCATGCGACTTATCGATCGGGACTCGCGGGTTATTGACATGGACTCACGTCGCTCAGTCAACATGCACAACCAAGTAATAAAGTGTTTTTTTCACTTTTTCCCTTATTTTCTCTTTGCTCTTGGTCATAACAGGGTTTTAGGGTGTGGAGAGGTTGATTCTAGTGAGATGGAGGATGACGAAAACGAGGACTTTGATGTTGAAGAAGAAGAATCAACTCCTCCTTTAGATACCTCAACACCTACTAGTTCAAGGCGTGAAAAATTGAGTTATATTAGGAGAGGAAAGAAGAGGATGTAGTCTTTAGTTTGCTGTTTTTCACATTTGGACATATCATTACATCTAATTTTGTAAACATTTATAAACTTATGCTGCTGTTATACATTTTAAAGTTTGCAACTATGATGATATTTCATATATTGAGTGTTTGAGATTCATATGACATGTGTAATGTATCAATTATGGCTCTTATGTTCTTTAAATGCATTAATTTAGTTTTGTTTTTATGAAAAACTACGGTTTTTTCCTTTTGCCGAGTCCTTTCGCGAGTCCGAGTCCAATTTTTTGGTTTGCCGAATCCGTGGTGAGTCCAAGTCTTTAAACTATGAAATAAACTATATTAAAAGAATACTATCTACATCATACAAATATTCTTTCTAATATATTAAATAATATATAATAATAATTTAATAGTAGCTAAAGTTTGCTAAAAGCGCCTTCCAAAAGTCTAGTAGCATATGACCATTATACGCCATTTTACTATTGCAAACTATTGGTCTAATATTTTTATCCCCATAAACCTATGTCCCAAAAATATATATTAATAATTTAATTGTAACTAAACTTCTGCCATCGTGCCCTAGATTGCTGCAATTACCTTCAATCACATCTTGAAAATGGTTGAAATCTCAAATCACTAAAATTTTAAACATTTGGCAGAAAAAAACAATTTCAGCAAGTTATAGATAGATTTTTTGGAAAAATTTGTGATTTCTGGACGACTTTTACTAAAAGAAATAGCTGCAAGTTTGTATAAAATGCAGCAATGAGTTTTTTGGCAGGTTGCTGTCAAAATATGGCTCATGAGTCTTGTAAGTGCTCTCAAATTTTTGCATCATTGATTTAAATAACGAAATTCTTAACAAACTAAAATGGCTAAAATTTTAAAAGAAAATTCAATATTCTAAAGCCTATTTTGCAATGACAAACCTCACCTTTTACCTTTCTAAGAGGGGTTTCAGCATTTACCATCTATTTTTATGCACCAAATGGAGCGAGTTGTACAATTCTAAAACAAAGGAAACGTCCCCTCCAAGCCCTCGTGGAACACAAAAATTTTCAAGTAGACTTATTGGGATCTATCAGAGTAAGCATGAAAATTTGCATAATATTAATGTTGCTTATATGCTACTCTCACAAGGTTCAAATTGCTTAGCTAACATTTTGTATAGAAGTATTACTATGGATTCATGCTTCATGCATAGATTTTTCCCTCGCCTTTTTGGTTTTAGAGAGCATAAGAAAAGAACAGTGAATAAATAATAGAGGCTGGCAACAAATGCCAAGTGGATTCATTTTCCATAAGACTGTCATGTCCCTGACATGAAGAATACTTAAGCAAACCGTACATGGCTGACTTCCTTAATTACTATGGCATGTTGATGTTTGTAGCTTTGATCAGATAAATAAATATTATATTATGAGAATAGATTGAATAATACATTCACATATAAATATACCAATATATATAATAATAATAGATATCATTATTATATATATTGATATATGTATAAATTGAACTTTACCTCTTCTCATATTATTAATGAAGCAAATTATATTAAGATCAAATGACATCAATATTTGTGATATTCGAATATATATTAATCGATTAAGAGGAATCGCTACTGAGCATTATAATACCGATTAGTATCGGTATAATGTCGTTGTCTTAGCATCGATACCGATTGTTATCGGGTTGACTAACTAATACTTTACACCGACTAAGATCGGTTTCATTAGTCTACATTCATAACAATTAATATAGGTTATGAATCGGTGCATATTGTGGAGAGACATGTCGATAGAGACACGTGGAGACATGTCTATCTATCAACATGACTCCCCTCTTATATATAGACTATTCTCCTAAAACATAAGACGACAAGCATATACAGCATTCAAATGTGAAGTCGTCTCATACTCAGTCAGAAAATCAGAGATAAGTTTTTTATCATTATTTCCTTTACAATATTTAATACTTGTGAAATTATCTTGAATTCCATAAGTCTTCTATCTGCTGCATACCTGTAATAGAAGACTTATATATTAGTAAAATAAAAGGACAATCATTTTATCAGATTCTTGCTATAAATCTAATTTCTCAACATGGTATTAGAGCTAGGCTAAGGAAGATCCAAATTAGATTGAAGATAGCAAATTAATTAAAACTATAAACTTTGTAAAATCACATTCCTCTCTACATAATGGCAAGTGGAGTTAGATTCGAGGATCATCTTGAGGGAGCTTCTAATTTTGTTTCATGGAAATTTAGAATCATGCTTACCTTAAGAGAAAATGAATTAGACTCATATGTAAGAGAAAACATACCAGAACACTGATGAGAAAATTCAATGGAAAAGTAATGGAAAGGCTATGAAGATCATAGTGGATGTAGTTAGGGATTACTTAGTTCCAATCATCTCTAAATATAACACTGCATACCACATGTTTAAAGCCATAGCAAACATGTATGAAATAAACAACACTAGCAGAGCACTCACCTTGAAAAATCAACTTCATCACATGAAGATGAATAAAGGAGAGAAAATTACGTCCTACTTCATGAGGATCACCGAAGTAAGGGACCAATTGTCCACCATAGGGCATGAAATAGACAAGAAAGATATTGCAATGATAGCTTTAAACGGTCTATCAAAATCTTGGGAGTCCTTTATACAAGGAATAAGTGCTCGTTCCAAATTCCCAAAGTTTGATAGGCTAAAAATGGACTGTATTCAAGAGGAATCAAGGCTAATCACCAGAGGAATAAATACAAACACAACAAATGAAGACATCTGTGTATTGTATTCCAAATCCCACAAGAAAGGGAAGAAGAGAAACTTCAAAAGAAAGAGTGAGAAGGGCTCAAACGGGAAAGGCCCATCCAAAAGGAGAAGAGACACATCACAAGTACAGTGCTTCAGATGTAATCAATATGGACATTATGCCCAGAAGTGTCCAGACAGACTAAAACAACAAGCTACCTTCGCTAAAGTTGGAAAGACTAGCCCAGAAGAATACTCTGTGAAGTATGTGTTCTATTCAGCCTTGTCAAGTCAAACATCCAACAGCCCTAACACTTGGGTAATTGATAGTGGGGCATCTCGTCATATCACAGGATAAAAAGAACACCTAGATACTATTGAAGAAAATTCTGAGGAGGTGACTATTGGAGAGGACACCCACTACCCTGTTAAAGGGGTTGGAACCTGTACCATAAAATTAAAGTCAAACATATCACTTCAACTCACCGGGGTTTTGTACGTACCAGGAATAAAAAGGAACCTTGTGTCTATCTCAGCACTTGAAGATAAAGGATACAAAATCACTTTCATGGAAGGAAAGGTCTTGGCATGGCCAAAGAACTCTACCATCAAGAAGGCTTTATCCATAGGAGTTAGGCATGGATCACTCTACAAGTTAAGCATCGCCCCTTCTCAAGCTCTCATTCATGAAAGTTCAAGCTCAAACGAGATTTGACACAGAAGATTAGGACACCTTCACTTCCAAGCTCTACCCTCCATAGAGAAGATAGTGAATGGTATGCCTAAGTTGAATCACAACCATGAAGGAATCTACAAGGGTTGTGCCCTAGGTAAGAACACTAAAGGGACTTTTCATAATAGTTTGAACAAAAGCAATTATGTATTAGAACTCATTCATTTAGATTTATGTGGACCCATGTCTATACCCTCTATGGGGGGTTTTTGTACTATGTCATATTTGTTGATGACTTCTCCCGGAAGACTTGGATTTATTTTCTAAAAAATAAAGAGTCTGAGGAAATCCTTTTGAGATTTAAGGAATTTAAGGCTCTTGTAGAAAACTTGTCAGGGAAGAATGTCAAAGCACTTAGAATAGACAATGGGAGGGAATATACTTCTGATATATTTAAAGAATTTTGGGTTAATGTAGGGATTAAGAGGGAGTTCACTATACCTTACAACCCTCAACAAAACGGAGTAGCCAAAAGAAAGAATAGGACTACAGTAGAAGCTACTAGAGCTATGATGTTTGATCAAAACATGGAAACCTCATTTTGGGTTGAAGCCTCTCAAACAATTGTCTACATCCAAAATAGATGCCCTCACTCACTTCTAGACAACAAAACTCCAGAAGAAGTCTTCACGGGTATAAAACCTAACATCAGCCACTTAAGAATCTTTGGTTGTCCTGTGTACATCCATGTGCCTAAAGAAAAAAGGACCAAACTAGAACCTTCCGGAAAGAAGGGAATATTTATGGGATATAGTGAAACCTCTAAGGCTTATAGAATCTACATTCCTAGTCAAAAACACATTGAACTTAGTAGAGATGTAACATTTGAAGAAAACATTGCTTTCAAAAGATCTATAAGCTCCTTTGAGTTAGAAAATCAAGATCCTCCTAAAACCTTGGAATAGGATCCTGCTCCTAAGGTTCAGAGGTAGACTCCACCCGAAGTAGTAAATGATGATCACATCACTCCATTAGAAGAACCCATCAATGCAAATCGAAAGAGACCTCTTTGGGCCACAAAAGTAACCCAGGAAGCTGAGAACTTTGCAACCCCTAAAGGAACCTTTCAAGAAAGCAAAAGGCCTCACAGATTTTCTAACTATGTGGCATTAGTGAGTGAGATCATAAATGCAGAACCTGCAAATGTTGAAGAAGCCATAAAACATGTGTGGAAAGATGCAATGGGCCCATGACTTGAGAATATCAATCCATCATTAAGAATTATGTCTGGAACATTGTGCCTAGACCTAAAAACAAGTCAGTAGTATCATCCAAATAGCTATTCAAGATAAAGCATGCAGCAGATGGCAGTATTGAGAAACACAAAGCCAGATTTTTAGCCAGAGGGTTCTCACAGAAAGAAGGCATTGACTATGAAGAAACCTTTGCACCTGTTGCAACATATACATCCGTCAGAGCCATTATAGCCATTGCCGCATCAAAGGGGTGGAAAATTCACCAAATGGATGTGAAGATAGCTTTTCTAAATGGTACTATTGAAAAGGAAGTATACCTTGAACAACCAGAAGGATTCATCATTCACAATACTGAGTCTCATGTCTGTAGACTAAAGAAAGCATTGTATGGTCTAAAACAAGCTCCCTGAGCTTGGTATGTAAGAGTTGATCACTACCTTCTGGGATTAGGCTTCTCCAAAAATGATGCAAATTCCAACCTTTACTTCAAGGTAACAAATGGTGACACAGTGATTCTTGTATTATATGTTGATGATTTACTAATCACAAGAGAGGACCACTTAATCACCCAATGCAAGAAAGCTTTAGCCTCAGAGTTTGAAATGAAGGACTTGGGAACTCTTCACTATTTTCTTGGTCTAGAAGTCTGGCAGCATGCAAACTACATCACTCTGAGTTAAGGAAAGTATACAGTTGATATACTAAAGAGGTTTGGAATGTTGGAATGCAGACCAATGTCCACACCTATGGAAACAAACTTGCATAAATTGAAGGAAGTTGCTGTGAATTCAGAATTCGCAAACCCTACGCTATATAGATAGATTATTGGATCCCTGATGACTTGGTCAACACCAGACCTGATATTTGTTATGTTGTGAATGCACTCAGTCAGTTCATGTGTGAACTAAAAGAGATACACCTTGTTGCAGCAAAACACATCTTGAGGTATCTTCGAGGAACCATTGGATATGGTCTCAAATATGACCAACTGAAACTTGATCTTCATGGTTACACAGATTCAGATTGGGCTAGAAGTGTAGTAGACAGAAAATGCACATCAAGATGTTGCTTCAGCTTGGGATCAACTATGATTTCTTGGATCAGCAGAAAGCAATCATCTATTGCGCAGAGTTCTACTGAAGCAAAATACATTGCTGCCTCCATGAGTGCAAGAGAAGTCGTGTGGCTCAAAAAGCTTCTGGTTGGACTGTTTGGACAATCCTTGGAACCCACTATCATATATTGTGACAATCAAAGTTGTATCAAGCTCTCTGTGAACCCAGTATTCCACGATAGATCCAAGCATATTGAGATTCCTTGTCACTTTGTTAGAGACATGGTAGAAAGGAATGTGATTCAGTTGAAGTATATTAGTACAGGTGATCAAACTGCTGACATCCTCACCAAGCCCCTCTCCAAGACAAAAGTTGACTACTTCCGAGATAAACTTGGTATGGTTGATAATGTAATTTGAGATTGAGTCTAAATTATATTTCTATTTGTACTAATATATAAAGATGTTTAATGTGTAAACTCTTTTGCTCGTCATGTGTGTGACTCCATGACCTTATGGGCCCCTCCTGTGTACATTGAAGAAAGGTGACGACTTTTCTACAATATACACTTGTAATTGATTGATGTTGTAAGGTGACAACTTTACTACATTTCCATCATGATGGATATCATACGACGTGATATCCTTGGACATGTCATGATGGTTAGGATCTCTTAAATATCATGGTAGATATCATAAGGCTGATATCATTAAATACACCATAGATAAATTAGAGGTCTTCATGGTGGATATTACGTGACATAATATCCGTGGACATGCCATGATACAGTCTCCATATGGTAGACATCATGAGACGTGATGTCAGTGCACATACCATGGATATTTGCGAGATGTGGTGAATATCATGTGACTTGATATTCATGCTCATACCATATCTCCTGATATCATGGTGAGGTGATATCTTCTCTATTTCACAATTAATGGATTTATTGTGATTTGCATTTTTTATTTTTTATCTTCCCTAGCTAAGAGGGAGCGTTGATGTTTGTAGCTTTGATCAGATAAATAAATATTATATTATGAGAATAGATTGAATAATACATTCACATATAAATATACCAATATATATAATAATAATTGATATCATTATTATATATATTGATATATGTATAAATTGAACTTTACCTCTTCTCATATTATTAATGAAGCAAATTATATTAAGATCGAAAGACATCAATATTTGTGATAATCAAATATATATTAATTGATTAAGAGGAATCGATACTGAGCATTATAATATCGATTAGTATCGGTATAATGTCGTTGTCTTAGCGTGGATACCGATTGTTATCGGGTTGACTAACTAATACTTTACACCGACTAAGATCGGTTTCATTAGCCTACATTCATACCAATTAATATCGGTTATGAATCGGTACATATTGTGGAGAGACATGTCGATAGAGAAACATGTCTCCACACGTGGAGACATGTCTATCTATCAACATGACTCCCCTCTTATATATAGACTATTCTCCTAAAACATAAGACGACAAGCATATACAGCATTCAAATGTGAAGTCGTCTCATACTCAGTCAGAAAATCAGAGATAAGTTCTTTATCGTTATTTCCTTTACAATATTTAATACTTGTGAAATTATCTTGACTTCCATAAGCCTTCTATCTGCTGCATACCTGCAATAGAAGACTTATATATTAGTAAAATAAAAGGACATTCATTTTATCAGATTCTTGCTATAAATCTAATTTCTCAACATGGCACATTGTTATTAAAAACAAACCACATACAATGCAGCAACAAGAAAGAAGAAGATTAAGTTATCAAAGCTGACTGATGATAAGGAAATACAGTGATATAAAATGAGTAAGGCACAATTCCCTAAGAAAAGGCAGTGCCAGCAATCCCAAATATTATTAATTAAAATAGTGATTAATATCCCTAAAGCAAGGTGATTAAGGAGGGAGCCAACTTGCGTCAATGAGGTGGTGCTCAAATGGCAAGGCCATATGGTTCTCATGTTGGAGATCCATGTTCGAATTCCCCAAAGTGACATCTAGTTGCCTTTGTGGCTTATGTTGACTCGAGTAGCTTAAGTGGTTTATGTAAGGGGAGAAGGTCCCCCTTGTGACCTCTACCGCAGCTTCGGCTGCACCTTACCTATCAAAAAAAAAAGGAGGGAGCCGACTTGCATAATAAAAACACGATTAAGGGAAGAATATCGGTTATGAAAGGAAAGGGATAATCTGAAGAGACTCATCCCTATTGAGAGGACAGTAAATTTCCAAGGGATGTCTCCCTTCAAGAAGCCGGCAGGGTATATAAGGAGGAAACTTCCAAGCAATGGGATAAATGGAAGGAATCGGAAATAAAATACAGTAGAAACGGATTGATGAGCAGCAGAAGAAAATACATATACAGCAGAAATAAATAAGCAAACAGCAAGTGCAATCAGAATATAGCAAAAGACTTATTTGTGGTCCCATAATTGTGTGGCATAAAAAAAATACAATCATAGGCATTCCGAAGAGCCTTCAGATTCATAGATAAATATATTAACCAGCGGACTAGATATCTCTCTCAATAGTGTGGTATTAGATATAATGCATTATGTCTTGGCTGAGCCATTATTAAGGAATATTATACAGCTGATATATATATATATATATAATGCACTTGTTATAATTCTGCATATGCATAATAGAGTAGATGAAATGATCCGTTAGAAGCTTCATCCAATCAACCATTCTGTTATGAAGGGAAGATGTGGGCATATGAGGAGAGCAAGTAGCCAAGCCGTTCATTCGAGTTCAATACAAGGCCAACATGGCGGATATACTTCCGTGCCCCTTAGGTGGCCGATATGGTGGATATACTTCCATGCCCAAATGAGGTCGATATGGCGGATGTATTTCAGTGCCCCTTACGAGGCCGAATGATGGATGTATGTCTTCCCATGGTCTTCATAGCTTGGACAAGTCATTGGGTAAAGCCCAAAGGGAATCCACATGCGCATTATGTAAACTACAATGAAGATTAAGATAATGTTCCTAACCCTAGTAGGAGAGATTGATCTACATCGAACATGATTGAGGAGTCTCAGTTCAGATCTAATTGGTAAAGTTATACCTCTAACCATCTCACATCTCTTATTTGAAAGGAATTTGTGATTTTAGGACAAAAACTGGGGCATTTACAAAAGGGGACATTACAAAGACCAACTATATTAGTAGGCAAAGCATTTGCCTTGAGAATTATATAAGCCAAAAAGATTTGAATGGGTAACACTAATGGCACCAAATGCACTTACAATACATCAATGTGACCACCATAGTTCTCAACAATATGCCTCAACAATATTGCCAAAAGTACAAGTGAATGTATTTAGTTTTAGGTGTTGTAGGCATCCAACTTTCCAATTTTGTGTTGATATTTTTTTTTATATATATAGTTAGAATTTTAGTTTCTCACAACATGGAATTTGATATGTTTCTATTCAATCTAATATAGATAGCTTGTGGGACTATAGACCCTACCTTTCTAGCTTTCAAATTTGCAAAACAACTATTAAGAAGCTTGAAGATGAGCTCCCAGTTTTCCCAACCTTATCCTCTTCGAACAAATCTAATTGTATAGTAGCCACTAAAGTGTCTACAGATTTGCTTGGATATCATAGTAAGATTTGGACTCAAGAAAGTGCTCTGATTCAACTACCCCTACTCGGCAAAAGATGCAAACTCTTTCCTCCCAATCTTCTTTAGGCCTTTTCCATCTACATGTTTCACATCAAAGATGGTGTGAGCCAGTTCTTAATTGAGCTATACAAATCTTCACTCTCCATGACATATTTGCCCCTATATAAGCCTTTTTGTTGATGATCATAAGTGGGATTAAATTTGTCAAGATGATATTTCTTTTTTCTTAGTAGTTTTTCCCACATGGAATTGCAAAATTTATCTATGGCAAAGGTCTTTATTTCTTGTTATTATTGGGCGCATACCCGGGTGGATGCCCCATTTGTTTATCCACTTGATATTTTGTTTCATCAAAGACTTCTTTCTCTCATTCAAGACTTCTTTGATTAAAGCCATAGGCCATCTATGTGTCTCCATCTATTGAATTTTTTTAAGACAAGATATGAGATGCACCATAGCAATGACCTCAATAGGGTGAGTACCCATTTGATCAAAAAGAACCTCATACGAGACTGAAGATTTGAGTTTTAATTTTCCTATGATCATGTGTTATTCAATCCTCTCTATTTGCTTCCATTTTACCATTGAAGTACTGCTAGCCCATAATTCACATCCATAAATAATCACTGGACTAAATAAAAGCCCAAAAAGGATTCACATGGTTTTCCAATCCCATAATTCTACATCCCTACTTCTGTTTTGCAAAGCATATGGTGTTCTCCATCCTCCCAAAGTCTCTCTTCCTTCAAGTTTCCCAATTGAGCTTGTTACTAATGTTGACTTGCAACTATAATTGCTCTGAGGCATATAAATGCTCTTGTAACCCTTGTGCAGATCTAGCAATCAAGATGAGATCGTCAGTGTACAAGAGAAGCCTCACAACATACTCTCCCAAAATAACACCATCCACTCTCTTCATATTTAGCCATTCTTCTAATTTATCGATACAAAGTCCAAAACGTGTACAGGAAAGAGGACACTTTTGCTTGACACCTATGTCACTTCTAAAACTTTCAGAAAGGCCTATCTGAGTTCTGATTTTTACTCAAACTTCCCCGTAAAACCTATGAACAGCTCCTCTATATTGCTCTGCGAACATACAAAAACCTTTCTTGAAGTCAACAAAATAGCAATAAGCTTCCTTTTTATCATACCGAACTTTTTCAATGATGTGTCCCAAAGTGATGCCATGGTCTATAGTTGAGTGCTTTGGTCTAAAGCCTGCTTGCCCTTTTGCTCTCTTACATTTTTCTTCTACCCACTTGTCGATCCAGTGCTTCGCCATGCTTCTGAACAGAAAACAAAGAGTTGATCATGATGGTCCAGTAATTAGATGAATTGTTTATCACCATCCTTAAAGGAGAGGTATCACGAGGCTAATTATCCAATCTCTTGGAAACCCAAGCTTGAAGATTTTTAAAATGTTCCTGATATGGGAAGCTAGAATGTTCTTTCTCCATTTTGAGTGCTCCACGTACTACTCAACCATGTCACAAGCCTTCCTTGTGCTCAGCTTCTTAATGCCTTATGTAACCTGTTGCATGGTAAATAGCTGTGATGCCATGTCAACCATGGGAGGTGCCTTCGTTTGTGATTTATACTCATAAAATTGTCTTGCATGTGTAAGCCATTGATCAACTGTAATGGTATTCTCTATGTTTCGTTTCCTTTGTTGAAGCTCATACAATGCAAACAATTTAGGCTTTCACAACTTTCATTTTGTATTGATACGCTCATGTACAATTTTAATTTAAAACTTTCGGTTCTCACGAGGGACAATTTTGTATTGATATGCTTAATTTAAGAATCTTACACATTTATGACAACACAGTTTTGTGTTTATATGCTTCCTTACAATTTTCTGTTTATACGATTAAACTAAAGCATTTTAAGCTTTCATGTGTTGCAATTTTGTGCTGACATCATGATGGGTAATTTGTGTCAATATGCTCAATTTAAGAATTTTATGCACTTTTGTGTTGATACACTTCTGTACATATTTATTATATTGTATTGATATGATTCTTTGCAATTTAATTCAAGCTATGACATACTTTCATGCAACTTAAAGTGTATCGATACACTTCTGTGCATATTTTGTATTGATATGATTCTTTGCAATTTAATCAAGTCCTGCTATACTTCCATGCAACTTAAAATAAATATTTCGTGACAAGATGCGCAGTGATATTGGTTGTACCGTTCTAGTATGGAGATACCAAACAAATTAGAGTATGTGAAAAAAAAAATAAGACAGCTGTATTATATCTAAATGTAATCACCACACATTATGAATATGGGACAAATATGCAATCCAAATCTTATAATAAATTTTCGAGAATTATAACAATCATAAATTTAATTTAATTATGCTTTCATCGGATGCAATCTCATGTTAAAACATAAATATTTCATGTTGTATAAGTTTTATTACGATTTTCCCAATAAATTATATGGTTTTACACATCCTACTCCAATTTTGACACTAGCTGCACTTCACATCATTACAATATGTATTAAACTACCTCTTACAAAAGACTGATAACGTTAAAATCGGTCTCACAATCAACTCTCCTTGTTAAATTCAAATCTATTGAGTTAGAAATGTATTTCCCCTCACAAGTCACAAACAAAGAAAATATTTCAGAGATAGAAAATAGAAGTTAGATCACAATTATGCCAAATGCAGACAATTTTCGCGAGAATTTTAAGAGAAAAAAGGAAAGAAAGAAAGAGCGTACCGATACAATGTCGAGTGGTTTGGGAGAATCACGTCCCGTGTTCGAACCAGCTGCGAGGGAAGGCGTTCCCCCTTTTGCCAAGGTCGCATTCCAGGGCGACGCCACGAGGGCAGCAACGCGCTTACACGCGCACTGCATGTGAGTGAACAGTATTGCCATGTCATCCGCCACGTTAGCACCATCTGTTCCTAAGTAATCCATCAGAGTCCGGAACTTCATTCCGTGTCCTTCAGCTGAGCTTTCCATGGCAGCGACCTCAACCCTGCGAGAGGGGGTTAATTGTTTAATTGGCCGGTGCGCCGGCGAAGATTTTAAACATTTGAGGTGGGATTGCAGTGGAAGGACTGGAAATCCGTGGTAATTCAAATTGGGGCATAAAATTAATGACCGCATTATGGGAAAGCAAGAGCTTGACTACATTCAGCCATTTTTTATATGGCCAAAATTCCATCACACCGAAATTTCAATATCCAAATCTTCTTGAATAACGGATATACTTTTGTGTATGTTCAAGGTGAGGGTCGAGGACATATTCTATTTATATTTTTTTATTAAGGATTTTAGAATGGGGCGTGAATCTTTACCTAGGCCCGTTTGTTTCCTAGACACGAATTGGTATTATCTAATTCTAGATAATGCCAAATTTTATGTTTGGGTCTTTGGAAAAAAATGGAATTGGAATTTCAAAATTCTCATTTTGTCCCCAAAATGGGAATATAATCTTCCACCTAAATAGGAATTTCAAATTCCAATTCCAATTTTTACAAAAGCAAATTTAATATTTCGTGGGATCTGTGACTGTCTGTGTGTGTGTGTGTGTGATGAAAATGTGTCACACTTCTATGGGTCATTCCATCCAAGGTTGCTCAAGAATGAGGCCTCAAATATTGACTCATAGCTCCCTAGTCATGGAGTGCAAAGGTTTGTAATGGAGGCCCTCAGATTGACCTAGTTGTACCCATGCAAGTACACCATGAAATGAGAAATTCAATGCATGAAAATAAAATCTATTCTATATGATTGCAATGCATAAAAGAAAATTAATCTAAATGATAACAATGCAAGATTATTCTATGAAAAGAAATACAAATGCAAGATTAATCTATGAAAGGAAACATGAATCTAATCTACATGAATAGCCATGGATGCAAGAAGAAGAAGACA
>MU226234.1:2279896-2291284 GCA_018584345.1 Thuja plicata
AAAAAAAAAAAAAAAAAATTGCAAAACCAAATCCAACTATTTATTCACTACCTTAGGTAAATAAATCCAGTTATTTATTCACCTAAGTTTCTCATCCTCACTCCAAAAAAATTAAATATCATATTTATTTAATTTCTTATTTTCTATACTTTTCATTATGTGGACTATAATGAGTTAACCTCTTCCCCCCCTCCCCCTCCAGCTTGCAAAACCAAATCCAGTCAAACCACTTTAAATATCCCCCACCCTCAAACATGTACAAAGATGTGGATATTTTGTACATAAGGCATGTTCCTTTGTACAAGTGACATACATAGTCTTTGTACCATGTCATATGGGTCAAAGGACTTGTCAATCCCTCAAGGGTACTTCAAAGTACCCCTTCTATATTGTATATGTAACCTTTCCTACAAGAATCTTCACCCTTAACTTTCTCCTCAATCCCTCTCTCTCCATACCCTCCAACCAAATAAGGGCACTTATCTTCCTTTCATCTTCTCATGGCTCTTAATCATTATGAGTCATTCATCTCATATTTTAATCTTAACTATCTAATTTCATAGCCAAAATATATAACTTGAATATCATTGAAAGTTATATCATAACATATTCGAATGCAACCTTGTATTATAGGCCTTAGCACTCACATACAACTATTCATGAGTACAACCACCTTATCATGGTTCAACAAAGGTTGCTTTAGTGGGATATTTTTCATTTTTATTATTTTACTCTTATGCTTAATAGTGATTCTTGCTTGTATTTTTGGTAGAATAGGTTATATATTTTAGCTTGATCTTGCATCCTCAAAATTTCATGTACACACCTATAACAAATTGTGTGTAATCTATGATATTTTACACTACATTCACTCATATAATTTGCATGTTTGGATATCTCCCTACTTGGGTACCTAGTATGTAATACTCGCAAACCCTAATCACATACACTTTATATTGTGTTATCCCATTATGATCACATGTTCAAATATATTCTTAATTGGGTACCACATATGTCACACTTCTTAACTATACTTTCTTTCCATGTTTTATCATAATTTTAAAGTTGTCCCTACTACCATGTTTCCCTCACACACACTAACTCCCTAATGCTTACACTAAGTCACCCATTGAAATCAAACTTTCAACCTTTCCCTCATGTAAGCACCTTTCCCCTAGGAACCTCAAACTCGGATACTCCTACTTGTTGCATTGCTCATTCCTACTTGTTGGGTCTCAAAATTATAGGTCCACAATCCAAAAACATGTTTTTTATAATTTCAATTTAAAGGATATATTTAAAAGGATGAAATATATGTTCCTCTGATAAATTAAGGATGAGTAACAACCTATTTTAAGAATGGTTAGTCTCTCCTACTCTTTGAGCTTACTTTAAAATCAAGAGGGTGTTCTTAAAAGTATGCCTTGACATGCACTCAAATTAAATAAAATGATCCAAAATAACAAAGAACTAGACTCAAACTACAAACTTAATCTCTATGACTTTCGCTAGGCCAAGAGTGACTAACTGTAATGACCTCTTTGTAGTTGAAAATAATTTGCACTTGCGCCTACATTGAAGGGAAAAAATTAATGACTCCTTGAGATATTTTCACTTATAGCTTCAAAAACATTGGCAAAATATATGAATATATTGTCTTGGTGATCCAAGTTGTAAGTATTGAATCTCTAAGGCCTAGTAATAACTCAAGTGTGAGGGGTTTAAAACCTGATGAGATCAACAAAAAAATAGTCTTCAAGCTAGAAAATTGAGTACTAATAATTAAGATGGATAAGACCATCTTCACTTTTGGCTTTACGAGACTTAGGGGTTCCCTGAGATGCTAGGTTAATGATTAGCATATTAAAGACTCATAATGCAAACTATGCTTGAAGAATAATTTATCCCTATACTCGTGTCATAATACACTTATGTGCTAGTCAAGAAATATAAGGGTAAAAATCTTATAAATAGGTAGCTTTCCATATGAGTATTTGAGAACACATTTTATGATACCACCTTAGGTTATATGTGTAATGCCCTACCAAGGAACCCTTGGAAATATAGGGTCAAATATGCACTTAACAATTATTTTTTGAAACATTAAGTTATAACATCAACTACCAGAGCAATTATAACCAATAAACATAAGCAATTATACAACATCAACGATCCTCAAATGATCGTGCACAAGCGAAAGACTAAAATACACATCCAAAGTTCCATGAAAGCTCCACACACTTAGCAAGAACAGAAATACAAATTCAAGCCACCACATGAGGGTCTAGAACACATCCACGAACCTCATAGGATAAGATCAAACCATCGTTAATGATCGCCAATCAAGGAGGAAAGTCCATCCTCAATGCATTCTAAAACAAGGTTCATTCTAACCCAAATAGGAAAAGTGATCATACATATCTCATACAGAATCATAATAAAAAATGTGAATACTTGAAAAGAACCCTAACAACAAAGGGTATATGAATATAAAATTACTTTTTATACAAAACCTCGGGAATTACTCATTGTCCTAGATGGGCTAAAACAAATGCGGTAAGTATTTCTGTATGCGCTATTTTGTTTAACATATGCACTAGACTAATTCTCAGATGTGTTGACTTGAATCTCATGTCTTATTTTGTGCAGCATATGCACTGCTCTGAGCATCATATGATCTACTATGTGTAGCATATGCGCTACACTGCCCTGCAAGATATAATTTTAGTGTAAAAATACTTCCGAACAAGGTTCTCTTAGTTCGATAGCAAGGTAGGTTTGTTGACACCAACATACAAATGAAAGTATTGTTACTTCAATTGCACATTGAAGTTGTCATTAGTTATCAAGAAAACATAATGGACATTCAGTGAGAGAGTCAACACAAGACAGTCGATATATATCACCAAAGTATAGAGTTAACCGAGAGCACTGATCACGCCCAGAGTTAACCGATTGTAGTGATAACTGAGTAAATAGACTATACTGATCGTAGACAACACCGAGCTACTCAAGCTTAACCAAACACCAGTATAATTGAGATATACAATATACACCGAGCACTGAGGAACAACATTAACCGAGTGGAATAGAGTACACATAAAAGTTTGTTATGACACATTGTTCTATGTAACAACTTTTGAGCCAACCTAGATAACGATTTACACGATCAAGCAGGACATTAATTATGGATTTACAACATTAATTATTTATGTGTCCTATGTTTATTTGATCAATGTAAATTATGTACACCGTTGATCTTAGGGTAAGGATGTAATTGTTGAACCCTAATTAGGTTATATCGTTTGATATATAAATGTATAGATGTCAATTTTTGTTATGTATGTTGATCAAGAAATGATCAAGTAGCTGCCATACTACAAATATCAGAGATCAGACAAGGGATTCAAGGACAGAGACCACATTGCAAAAATCAGTTTACAGAACTAAGGCAAGGCTACCGAGTAAAACAGAGCAGAAGGTATTATCATTCACATTGAGGTGATATGTTTTGTATGAACTTTATGGATCTGTATCAACAATTTTGAGATTGTATACATTTTAGATCAACTTTATGTTACTCTCTGACAATTGTAATAGAACCTAAATCTCTTAACATAGTAGACTTAACCATCTTATTGTAAATCTCTTAACCCAGTGCACACATAGATTGTGTTGCTAAATCCTCACACGAGGTAGATCTAGTCGATCTTTTGTTACTCATAACAGGGTAAGATCATCAGAATGATCATTTTGTAAAGCTTTAACATGCTATCTTTATTACTATAGTAGTGAAGTTTTGTGGGTCTCATCCCCACCACAGTTTTTACCTTCTAACAGGGGTTTTTTGTGATACCAAAATATTAGTGTCATGAGTACTTAATTTCATGTATGTGGAATGTTTATTTTACATGCATTTACCTTTCAACATTGATACTATATGTTTGGGATAAGAAATCTACTCAGTCAGTTACTAAAAATAGTGAATTGACTAAAAGTTTTTAAGGTTACTGATTCACCCCTCCCCTCTTAGTACACACCCTTTCCATTATCTTAACATTGGGCCAAAAACTGGAATCAAAGCTTGTTCTCTTATTTTGAATGTTTAGAAGCTGAGGTGAAAATATCTTACAATGGAGAGGTATACACTTGACAAAACTATTGAGAATCAGAAGTTACAACTGCATATCTATGTCGAACAGTTCAAGGAAGCCAAAGAGGAACTCAGGGAGATGTTGATTAAGAGGAAGGACATGGCACTTCACTATCGTGAGATTTATTATCATGAAGAATAGATTCATGACCCATTTGATACATCTAGATCTAAATCTATTAGCATATCTCATGCCTCTGAAGGAATCACATCAAAGCTATCTGAAAGCAATCAGCAACTTACTGAACAAGTGAAAGCACTACAGATTGGACAAGATACACAAAGGGTCAGAATGGTTGAAGTATTGAATGATGCAAAGAAAGTTGAACAAGATAGAAACATGGCTATTGATGATAGAAGACAGATGACTGAAAAGTTACAAGAGAAAGAAACTGAGATATCTAGACTTACTGAACATTACTTTGAGATCACCAATCAAGTGGTTGCTATGAATCATGAAGCAAACCAAGTAAATATTGAACTTGCAAAAAGAATAGATGACATTGGTGTATTGAAAGAATAAAATGAGAAACTGAGAAATGAAGTGAAGATTTTACAGCAACATAATGAAGTGATTAAGAGATCTGAAGAAAGCACTAAGAGAATGGATAAATTTCTGAACAATCAAAGACTAAATAACAATATCAGATTAGGGTTTACCGAGCAAGGAGAATTGTCAAATCAAGTTGAACAAAGGAATGTCTACTCAAATCCTATGTCGAAGAAGCCCTCTTGCCATCACTATGGAAAATTAGGCCACACATCAAATGTTTGCAGGAGCAAAGCAAAAGGTATTCCTAGAAACCCTCCTAAATTTAATGGTATTTTCTATAACTATAATAAGCATGGACATTAGGCACATGAGTGTAGATCTAAGTTGAACAAACCACAAAAGAAACCATACATGGATAAATGTTTTCAAAATTGCAATATGAATGGTCACACAACTCAAGCATGCAGAAAGAACACAAAGTAGAACTGGAAGCCTAAAGGACAAGAAATGGTAAATCAACTGAGAAGATAAGGAAATGGTTATGCATGGGATTACAACACTTGGATCAATTGTGAATCATGTGGTAAATATGGACATATAGCAGCAAATTGTATGAGACTATGGCAAATCAAATCTAGGAATTGGTCAAACTCTGGAATGGCATGTTCTCATTGTCAAAAAATTGGTCACTTAAGCAGAGATTGTGCAGACCGAATAAACACTTATGGGAATGGAAATATAATTAATGAAATTTTGAGGATCAGAGATCAAATGTGGAGAAAAGAATCAAGTGATAATGCAGGACCAAGCACAACAGTCGGTGACACCTCATCCAATTGGTTAGGCAGCTCCACCGTCTCCAACTAAGCAATACAAGAAGGTATGGAACTATGTTTCCATCTCCAACTAAGCAATACAAGAAGGTATGGAAATATGTTTTGCAATGCTATATCTTACATTAGTTCCTATATTTATTACACATATGTTAAAACAATATGAATAAAGATGCACTGTGGCATTACATATTTGATTATTATGATCTAGTCTAGTTGGTTAATATGTTATGAGTTAAAACAGTCATTGGTGAAAATGAGAAGAGATCACCGAGTTGCTATGGTAACCGAGTATATGGTATACTCACCGAGATAAAACATTGATAATGTTAACTGAGCATGTCATTTATTCACCGAGTTGAAGCAGATTTATTGCACCGCCCTAACTTATTTACTATAAATTTAGTCGACATGAGCTCATTTGTTCACAATGCGATCACGGAGCAGAACAGAGAACAAAGAGCTAAGTTGCAGAAGAAGATTTTTGTGCATTCTACAGAGATCTAAGCAGATTTTTGAGCATACAGAGGTTAGTTATTGCACATTTTGCCCTCACCGAGTTATTCACGCACATTTTACGGAAGCCCTAAAAAATAGATTCATGGCATCTTCATCACGAACAACGAAAGCTAAAATGGATAAAGAGCACAAGGTTGTTTTGGTGAAGAACTCCACCTACACGAAGCCAAATTATAGGATCCATCCACAAGTTGTAGCACAACCGGATAATCAAAGCGCATTTTCATCTATCATGCCTAAGGTTTTGCTAGTACAAGATGTGCGTGCATATATACATTGCAAGATTGGAGAAATCTGAGATTTTGAGCTTATGTAAACCTACCAATCATTATGCACAGATGGAAAACTAAAGGAAGATCACAAACACTTAAAGGTTAAACGATTAACTTGTGCCCTAGATTTCCCAAAGATATTTCAAAATGAATGGATCTGCATTGTACTAAGCATAGTACATGATGGAAATATATGGTTGGATGAACCTAAAAAGATAACCATAGATGTCGTTCATGTAATAATAAGGTATCCCATATGTGACAAAGCCAAAACCCTAAGACACCTACCGAGAATCGAGTTGGAAAAGCTAACATTAGCCGAGTGGGACGGTAGAGGCTTGAAGGTCAACTACATTAGTGATCCTGAACTGAGATTTGATGCTTATGTCATTGGATATAAGAAATTCCAATCCAGCAGACCAAACAACGTACCATGTGGAGCTGGTGATATAGCTTACAAGATGGTCAAGAAAGGTCTTCAACTTGATCTTTCAAAGCTATTACAAAAGTAGTTAGAAGAGAATATGAGAACCATAATAATAGAAAAGACAAACACACATAAGTTCGGTTCATTACTACTTTGTATATTCCTCTACATGCACAATTTCTTCCCATCAATCGGTAAAGTTAAATGGAAGACATACAGACTGGTTACAATATAAATTGATGAGATGATTACAAGTTTAGGTCAGAACTTTGAACCTGTAATGAATGAATACTTCACAAAATTCAAAGATAGAATGGAGAAGAGATCTCGGATTCCACTACAAATAGTTGATCAATACCAAGAAAATATCTATTTTGTAGTAGATACCGACACAACATTAATCAAAGTAGTAGATCCAAGGACTGCGTGGCTACCTCCAATGGAGTATGAATTGAATGTTGATGTTTCTACAGAGGCTATTGAAAAATTCTTAAATGAGCCTGTTGAAAAATCGGCCATGAGATTTGGCACTTATGATGAGGCAAAGACCCGAATACAAATTCAGTTACAAGTAAAACAATTGGGCAGGAAAAAGACCAAAATTGTTAAAAGTCTGAAAAGGAAACTTGATATAATAGATGAGGAATTGAATAAGTCAGAAGGAGAAACCGAGCAGCAAACCTTAGTTGGTCAAGAAGCAGAACCATATCATGGCACCGATGCCACTGAGTCTGATGACACACTAGTTGAGGCATCCAAGGCCAAAAAGCGCAAAAGCATGAAGACTGTATCTCCACCACAAATAAGATCACAATTGGTGACTAGTGAATCACCACTTTTTGAAGAAAGGTGTAGCAAAAATTACCAGGCCCTAACTGAAATTTACATACCAAACAAGGAAGAAGAAGGGCACTACTACTGCACCGAGACAAAGGAAGAGATATGTGTGAAACAAAGATGACAAGGATGATTCTGATGAAAATCCAAAACAATTTAAGGTTGTTCACAACACACCATCACAGAGTATTGATGAGATTGCAAAGACAATCAAGACAACCAGACAGTTGACATATCTGAAGATACAAGTATACTTTGATTTGTCTACCGAGAACAAAGATAAAATCAAAGAAGCAATCATAGGTATGATGATTAACGTTAAACAAGTTCCAGTTGAATTTGCTACTTCTATACCATCATAACTATATCATAGAATATCATCAAGATGGTCTTATGCACTCCAAACTGAAAATCAGATGAGAGAAGCAACTCTGACACTTATAAAATTCAAGTGCACAGTTGAGGAAATTCAGGATATCATGAGACAATACGCAAAGCAATTTCTGAAGAAACAAAGGACATTGAATATCCTACAAGGTAATATGAAGGAAGTGGATATTAAGAGCACCAAAATTTGGAATGAACTGTTGAATCCACCTAAGGTTATCCAGGACACCGAGGAAGTAACTAATGTTGCATCTACTAGAGCGAGTACATAACCCATGACAATTGATGATGCAACAATTGATAATGTATTAGATGGTATGCATGAAATCCTGACTAATTTAGGTCACCCAAATACCACAATAACTGATGTAACCAAAGGAGATACGAATGATAAGGCCAAGGAAGATGAATCTATCAGAGAAACCGAGACTATTGATGAGAAAGATACATCATAGGTCGCTCGAGCTACTACACTAGGCCAGTTACCTATTTTGGTTAAAGCAATTGAAATTGAGACCGAAGCATAGCAAAAGTCACCCAAGAAAGTCACAGATACAAATGAAGATAAGGGTGAAGAACACAGTAAAGATACTGAGCATAGTGGTGAAATAAATCAAGGTGATGCACCCAAGGATACCACTGATGTTGCAGAAGATAAAGTTAAAGGTAATACAGAGACACCTGATAAAACAATAGATACATCTACTACCGTCACAAGGTCAGTTACCGAGGCACCTAAACAAGTTGTCACACTGAGTACTAAGCTATCAAAGTTAGAAACTGAGAAGGAGGAGGAGGAGGAGGAGGAGGAGGAGGAGAAGAAGAAGAAGAAGAAGAAGAAGGTGCCCGCACGTATCAATACTAGCATCTAGGGCTCAAGTATTGTCTACACCCGCACGGGTCACTCATGACATATGGGGATTCAATGAATTCCAATACCCACACAGGTCAATCTATGACATCCAAGGATTCCAATACCATCTACCAGCCACACGGGTCAATCCTGACATTCGGAGATTTAATGGTATCCACTTAACTATACTCAATCTTGTTTAATGTTATTTCCAGTTTATTTTAATTATATTTTCAAATTTTAAGAAACTCCTTGACGTTCCTTGTACCAGCCACTTACGGTCCAGTATCCACATAAGGAGATACTCCCCATGACTAATCAACATACCTAGTCCCAAGGCTCAAAATCACAAGACGGAGACCAAAATAATGACTTGTCCACTTGGTCTACACCAAGGGCATAAGAAAAACACTTTGTCCACTTGGTCTACACCAAGGACATGATTAAGTAGTTGTGTCCAGTTGTTCTACACCAAGTACATGATACAACATGGCTTGTCCACTCGGTCTACATCGAGGAAATGAGCATAAAACATACATTGTCTACTTGGGTCTACACCAAGGATGTAATAGGGACTTTGTCCACTCGATCTACATTGAATACATGATAACCCATAGTTTATCCACTCAGTGTAGACCAAGTACCAAAGCATAATATGCACCATATACTTGGTCTACACGTAGAATAACATAAGCATCAACAAGCAAGAAAAGTGATAACAAGAGGCCAAATCACTCCTAAGCACTCAAGGAAAGAAACCAAGTAAATGCAAAACTAAGTCAAATAACAAATTGCTCAATTGACCAATTTTCAAAGACCACGAATTCCCATGGAATTTATCGATCATCATTGGAACATGAGGAAGGCTCAAAATATCCCCTAAAGCATTAAAATATCATATTCCAACAAAATTTGGTGAAGTACACAAATCATCATTTTAACATCGAACGGGCAAGTTTGAATTATGATAGCTATTGCCCGGAATGTCCTCAATCCATTTAGATAAAACAATCCTGCTACAATCATGGAGTACTATGATAGACAAAAATTTAATCATATGGCGACATACAACATCTGGATGAAACACAAAATGATGCACCCACGAAAAAGCCCAAAAATCAAACTTTTTATCTAGCCACAAAGTTAAAACTCATTTTCCCTTAAGGCTCAACTAACCCAAAAATATATTAAAATAAAATCCAACTTCATGGGAGAAAATGAACTGCCTCACAATAGAAATTTTCAAATAAAAACCCACATTTATCATACAAATCCAATCGGGTGATAAATGCATAAAGGAAAGTGGGGAAAACACTAATTACCATCCCATAAAGAAAATGCAAACAAGAATCAGCTGAAACATATGAGAAAGGAATAAAATATGAGAGACCCTACCTCTCACCAAGCTACAGACATGAAAATGGGTAGAATAAAATAATTTCTTCATGGGAACGAAAATAGCTCCAAAGGAAAAATAGCAACATCGACATGAATTCAACGAGCCACTACCCACGTGGATCCGACAACCGAATAAAACACAACGAAAAAATATCCAAAGTTCTCACAAGAGGGTTTGAGACATTTTGCTCTCCCAAAAATGTAAAAGTGAGAAAATGAGTTTAAATCCTTCATTATAAGTCACTTTTTCCCCAAAAGCCCAAAATGACTTAAATTAAAATCACTTAAATAAATTAAGTCAATTTAAGACTTCCTGAACTAAATTAATCAATTCCAATAAAATAGAATTCAACTACGACAAATTAGCTGGCAATAAAATTAAATCCCCAAACAATTAAAAATAGAATTTAATTCTAATTTAACCACAACTGCGGGAACTCTAAATGTACGGACATGCTCACTAGTCTAACACAATATTCATATAAAATCTGGAATTATCAACACCTACCGGAGGGAAAGTAACAATAATGGATACATTTCCCATACATGGATGACATTGTCTTAATCATAAATGGTCGGTGGTACTATCTCTTGTGCCACTGCCGGGGATAAAGACACTCAAAACCTATAATTCAGGCGGAATGATGTCTGGTACATGTTCACTGAAAAATGCAAATATCAAGTGTAGTTGCTCATAATATAAATAGTCAAAGCACATATAATAATTAAAAAATGCATCTAATGGAACATTGACGCTCTAGTGACATGATCATTTATATGTATTAGAATGTCATGACATTGGTTGTTCCTGTAACCACCTGAATTCGGCATGTTCCAACTATGGACCCTATTTGCCCTAAGTGTGATCATACCCTTGATTATGTCCAAACGACCCTGTTACTGCTTGGCATAATTCTTCTATTCAATTTAATGTCCTAGGTGATTTTTATCACTGAATTATATTAACTATTATAGCCATATAATTTAAATCAATTCAAACCATTTAAATCATATCAAAATCAAACATAGCTATAGTATTTAATTATAAAGGAATTAAATAAATCCCTAAATCAATTACCCACTTGCAATTAACCCATTCTCCTAGCCTATTTAATTTAATTAAAATGGCTATAGTCCCCTAATTATTAAAAAGCAATTAAATTGTTTAAATAATTAATTCCTATATTTTTGAATGAATTAAATAAGTTTAATTCAT
>MU226234.1:2313380-2323524 GCA_018584345.1 Thuja plicata
CTTTGAAGATAAATGAGTATTTAATTCATTTATTTAATGATTATTTTCAACATGTGAGATAATTGAATTCTTTTTGATTAAGAATTACTTTATTTGATGAAATTAAATTAATTTAATTGAAATTAATATAATTGGAAGAATTTAATTAGTAAGTTTAAATATTTGGATTTAAACTATAGGGAATTGGATTAGATGATTTGAGAAATGAATTTAGAAGAAAATAGATGATTAATTAATGATTAAGAAACCATTAATTAATAGATGAAAATTAGTGTTTTTAATGTAAAGTCGCAAGCCTGTCCATTTTAGGGTGTCTACAGTTTTGGGCATGTTTAAATAGGAAATCCATTAGTGGGTCGCATCTAGGGTGCTTAGGATCGCACCCCGCATTTAGGATCACATCCCGTATTTCGGGGATCGCATCTGGTAGAAAACTTTAGAATTTTAATGTGTTTGACCTATTTGCGTCCCGCAAACTGTGAAATGACTTAGTTGATTAGGAATCTGCCCCTGTAATGTAGATAGGATACTGATGTACAACCATTTTTGTCCAAAACAGGTCCAGTTTGAGGTAGTCGCTTTTCACGGCACTTATCCTGCATGTGTACTTGCATTGTCTGGCTGATTGTCAGATGAGGAGCAAACTACTGTGATCCGATGTGGATTGCGTTCCTTGATAGGTTTACCCAAGATCGGGGTAAACCATGGGTTGTTGACTGCTCTTGCCGAGAGATGGCATTCAGAGCACAACACCTTCCATTTACCGACAAGAGAGATCACTGTGACCTCG
The DNA here is from genome assembly GCA_018584345.1 of Thuja plicata. NCBI lineage: Eukaryota > Viridiplantae > Streptophyta > Pinopsida > Cupressales > Cupressaceae > Thuja > Thuja plicata. The sequence continues at coordinate 2,314,171 of MU226234.1, forward strand.
GAGGACGTCTAGAGGATACTTCGAGTGCCGATGGTCAAACAGGAGGTTTTCTTTGAGTCCTGAGATGGTGTGGCGATTGGTGCTGCACGCAGATTCTTTCAGGATGACACCATAGACCGGAGATACTTGTCATGGGATTACATGGTCGATCACTATGATAGATTATCTATTTACTTATCAGGTCTGGTAGGCGGCATCCTCATGCCAGATCAGGGCCAGCATGAATTCATGGTTGGCTGGGTGAGTATGATTGAGAAGATGGTCATCCACCGTTGGCAATTTGCTTGGGGGAGCTATATCCTAGCTCATATGTACTGCAAGCTACATGAGATTGTATATCATTATACCCGCAGTATGACTGTGGGGATTCTTATTCTTCAGATCTGGGCCTGGGAGCACATTCCTGTTACACGACCGATTGTAGATAGGCAGAGGGCACCTGAGCAGCCCTATGTGTATATGTATGCAGTCCTTTTGTAGTAGCCCCATCTGGGCAAGATTGAGTATTGGCGCTGATTATTTGATGACATGACAGAGGTCGTATGGCGACCATATCTAGATTGTGATGTGTGGACCTCGGATGCTCAGCATGTGCCATTTTTATGTCAGAACAGATATCTTATTGGCAGGACTAGATATGTTATAGAGAATTTTGTGATCACCAGAGTATTGAGGCAGTATGGTCGACAGCAGGGGAGGACGGAGGACATTGCACTATACACCCGCACCAGAGATGAGACACCTCTATGGGGTGCACAGTTGACTTATGAGACTGCTCACTAGGAGGTCTGAGACATGGTTGCAGTAGACTGGGATCTTTGGCCATATGTAGAGGATGCAGGTGTATCTAATGGTTATGCTGCTGAGAGGCTCCAATACCCATTTCCTCGATTTACTATTCCAGAGGAGATTATTCCTCGCATAGAGGAGCTACTAGACTACGATCCTAATGATCGACCAGTCAGGGGCCGAGGAGGTAGAGACAGGGATCCTAGTAGACACAGAGGCCGTGATGGTGGCAGAGACGGTGGTAGAGATGGTAGGCATCCTCCTCTAGATGATGGCCATTATGGTGATGACAGAGGTGGTGGTGGAGAGGCTGTGGATACAGGTGGTGCCAGTGGCAGTGGGTAGGGCAGACGTCAGATATTTAGATTTGTGGCCCCTCAGAGAGATACTATCCCATTGCTTACAGGTGAGAAGCAATGTCAGAGGCATCAGTGGGCACCTGAGCAGGATGCAGGCAGAGATGGAGATCTATTATCTAGATGTGAGTAGGAGAGAGAGCAGCTCCATGCCAGGATCACATCTTTAGAGGCCAGAGTTACTACTACCGATGCTCTCTTGGCGGACAGGGATCTACAACTTGAGTGGCTGAGAGCAGAGAGGGATGCAGAAGCCCAGACAATGGTCCATCAGGGGCAGAGGGCTACATATTATTACGCCCTGTATCACGCGGTAGTTCCAGAGGGTCAGAGAGCACCTTCATTCTCTAGAGTAGCTCAGCAGTCAGAGGGGACCATGCCTCCTCTAGCAACTCCTTTTGCACCACCACCTCCTCCTCCTCCTGACCAGGGAGAGGGGGCAGGACAAAGTTGATTTTCTTGTATCATCTTTATGACATGTATATTTTTTAGATCATATTTGTATATCTGGATCCTTCTGAGATCCATTTTTGTAGATGACATTCATACATGTATATCTGATTCATTTTGGCATACTGATACATTGATACTCTTTATGCGTGCTGATACACTAATACCCTTTATGTACACTGTTCCATATGTGATCTATACCGCATTACGATGATATATATCTGATGCAGGTTTTTGGATTCTGATATGTTTCATGAGTTCTTTTTGCTTTCATAGATGTGGTAAATGTATCTTTTGCACATGTGATGATATCTTGGTCTCTTGATGAGTTAGTTTGTAGATGATAACATTATTTTATGATTGGATGTGATGAGTCATTACTGATATAAATGTGTTAAATGATACTCATGTGAAAATGCAAATGTATGTCTCTTTTGATTTTTATGCAAAATAGATGTATGGATGCACTTTAGGATGAAAAAGTAAAAATGCAATACATGGATGCTTTATTTTTTGTATTTTCTTGTTTCTGCTTTTCAATGAATGCAAAATGTATGCTATGGATGTGTAACGATATTTGATATCAATAATATGGATGATGTAATTAACTTGATTGATTAGAAGAAGATAGAAACCATTTGTGAGCACAAAATTCCTTATGTTGTTATTCCTGTTATAAATGCACCATGCAATCTCTAAATGCAGCTATATGTAGACTCTTAGGACTTGTCACTGATTTAGCAAATATTACAACATTTTTATCATCATTGGGCACTTTTTGGAAAAAAAACCACGTGATAGTAAAATCATCACTAATACCCACTGATATTATGATAATATGAATACTATGTTGTATTGAAATGTCGAAAATAGACTTACGAATCAAGTCATAGAAGCCAGGATTATAAAATAGTCATCTTTCCTTTTAATATACCAGATTCTGATTAAGGCAAGATATTGGACCCGCAATGAACTTGAAAATTCATATCCTTGGGTACATTATGATTCGTATACCTTAACGAGAATCTGGATCAGAAAATAGACAAGGAAATTGTTTCAACCTCACCGTAGTTTACACATAACGAAGATCGAGATATATGCAGCTACCCACCCATAGTAGTAGCTCTTACCATAAACATCCAAGTTAGGTGAAATTTATAGGATCGTGTGGAACAATCACCATACGCAGAAAATCAAGAAAACATTATGCCCCCAATCCTTGCGACTCTTTGTCTTTGCACAAACGTCATTGAGCAACTAAGAAGACATAATAAATTATCAATCGAGAATCAATCAAATAAAATTTATAATTACTTAGATGCCCCTAGTTGAAAATATCATCACAACATTCTAAATAATCATAATCAAACTAAAAGCAAACTGTGTGTTTAAGTAGCACTTGTTTATTCATATGTCAAACACAGTAAAGATTCATCAATTAGAAAATTGTAATACAAGCAATACGGTGTTCCATGTCTGTTCATTGATAGGATAATTTGTTCATGTTTGCAATCCAATATAGCCCTGTAGGAACTTTGTTAATGTAAATGTCATGTCTGGATATATGATGTGTGAAAAGACACCCTTGTTTTGAAAAGTGACATTGTTTTGCATGTATCAAGAAACATTACGTCCGTGAGGCAAACCATCCTAGAGAAACCTAGCAACCACAACCAACTATGCCAGCAAAGATTCCCCTAGTGTAGAATGACTTATTCCTAAGACGTAAAGATAGACAAATCCCAAGCGAGGATAAGATAGTCATGTAGGAAGATGAAGTCAGCATATGAGCACAGGCAAAATTGTGAAGGCCTTCTATCAGTAGTGCATTAATAGATGGAGCATAGAACACAAGTGATGCCTGATTGCCAGGTTTTCACCACTTGGAAAGACCTTTTCTTTCTTTTTCTTTTTGCTACCGAGATGCCTGTTTTACCAGGTGCTCATCAAGGCACTTTTCTCTTTTTCAATTTTTTTTCTATTTTTGAATGTTTTGGTAGTATCAAGGCGCCTGTTTACCAGGTTTTCACCAAGGATACCCTTTTTGAAGGACCTTTTCCACTATTTTTGGATTTCTTCAAGATCAATTTTCTGAATGTTTTTGGTATTTTGCAAGAACTTTTTGTTGTACAGGCTCTGCTAGCCGAACATTAAGCATAGAACCGCTTCAAATGTAGAGTTTTGATAGGATCTAGAAGAACGTCTCCCTCAGGTGTAGCTAACTGATAAGCTCTAGTCCCAAAAGTTAGGCTGATAACATAAGGTCCCAGCCAGTTAGGGTCAAACTTTCCTTTCTGCTCCCTGTTAGGCTGGTTTTTAGGATTCTCCTTGAGAATGAGATCTCCTAGTTCAAATTTGCATGTTTTGACCTTTTTATTGTAACCTTTGGAGATACGTGCTTGATACACTTTGAGATGATTGAACGCTTGTTGTATGTGCTCATCTAGTAGGTCCAGAGAATTCACCCTATCTATGCGGTACTACTCATCAGTAACCAAACCTTGTAAAGATATCCGCAAAGATGGGATTTCAACCTCAATAGGTAGTACTGCTTCAGTGCCATAGAATAGAGCAAATGGCGTGGCTCTAGTAGGTGTTCGGATGCTTGTTCTGTAGGCCCATAGTGCCGAATTCAGTTGTAGGTGCCAGACTTGCTCACAGTTCGGTGTAGGATCTTGAGAATATTCTTGTTTGATGCCTCAACCTGTCCATTACCTTGAGGATAATAGACCGAGGAGCAATGTTGAGTAATATGGAACTGTTCACAAAGTTTATCAATGTCTTGATTTCTAAATTGGCCCCCATTGTCTGTTACAATTGAAGAGGGTATCCCATATCTACAAATAATGTAGTTCAGAATGAACATAGCCACCTGTTTGCCAGTGGCTTTGATTAGCGGCACGGCTTCGACCCACTTTGTGAAATACTCAATGGTCGTAATGATAAAATTGTGTCCATTTGAAGAGTTGGGATATATTTGTCCAACCAAGTCAAAGGCCCATTGCTGAAATGGCCAATGTGTTATGAAAGGTATAAGTTCTCTGGCAGGAGCATGGATAAGGTTTCCATGTGTCTGGCATTTAAGACATGCTTTTGAAAACTGAATAGCATCTTTCTCCATAGTAGGCCAGTAATAGCCTAGTCTGAGCAGTTTCCTGGCTAATGAAAATTCGTTTAAGTGTGATCCACATACACCTTCGTGGACATCTTTTAATGCTAGATTGGACTCTTCGAGTTCTAAACACCGAAGAAGTGTACCGTCAAGACCGCATCGATATAGGTTGTTAGTTATGAGGATGTAATGCGAAGCTGTCCTAATCAGGGATCTTTTTTCATTTCGAGATAAATTGGTAGGAATGGTTTGGTCGATAAGGTAAGCAATGATACTAGCATACCAAGATTGATCTGGGGTATTCAAGTTACATATTATCTGGTATTCAGGGTTAGAAAAGGAAGGATAGGATATTTCTTCCACCAAGAAGTCATAGCAGAATTGATGCTCCTCCAGTTGTAATATGGATGCCAAGGTAGCCATAGCGTCTGCAGCTTTGTTCTCTGATCTTGGTATTTGTTGGAAGGTGATGAAGACAAAATATTTTTTCAGATCATTAACTAGTTTCTTGTAGGGCATCAATCTTTCATCTTTTGTTTGATACTCCCCATTGACTTGATTGATAATTAGTTGGGAGTCATCATACACGTGTAACTCAATGATCTTCCATTCCATAGCTAGCTTGAGGTCGTTGACCAATGCTTCATATTCTGAGATATTGTTGGTGCATGGAAACATCAATTTGTAGGATTTGGGAATCTTGTATCCTTGTGGACTTATGAAGAGGACCCCTGCTCCAGATCCTTGTTGAGTGAATGAACCGTCAAAGTACATCTTCCATGGATGTTCAATGAGATGCGTGATTATTTCATCAGGGAATTCAATTAGTAACGGTTCATCATCCTAGAGTGGTGAATCAACCAATTGATCTACAAGTACCTGTCCTTTGATAGCTCTCAAAAATATACATGTCATAAAGATGATACAAGAAAATCAACTCTATCCCGCCCCCTCTCCCTTCTTAGGAGGAGGAGGAGGAGGTGGTGCAAAAGGAGCTGTTGGAGGAGGCATGGTCCCCTCTGACTGCTGAGCTACTTTAGAGAATGAAGGTGCTCTCTGACCCTCTGGAACTACCGCGTGATACAGGGTATAATAATATGTAGCCCTCTGTCCCTAATGGACTGTTGTCCAGGCCTATGCATCCCTCTCTACTCTCAGCTGCTCAAGCTGTAGATCCCTGTCCGCCAAGAGAGCATCGACAGTAGTAACTCTGGCCTCTAAAGATGTGATCCTGGCATGGAGCTGCTCTCTCTCCTGCTCACATCTGGATAATGGATCTCCATCTCTGCCTACATCCTACTTAGGTGCCCCTTGACGCCTCTAATGATGTTTCTCACCTATAAGTAATGGGCCAGTATCTCTCTGAGGGGCCACGAATCTAAATCTCTGACGTCTGCCCTGCCCACTGCCACTAGCACCACCTGTATCCACAGCCTCTCCACCACCACCTCTGTCATCACCATCATGGCCATCATCCGAAGGAGGATGCCTGCCATCTCTGCCACCATCCATGCCACCATCACGGCCTATGTGTCTACCAAGAGCCTTGTCTCTACCTCCTCGGTCCCTAACTGGTCGATCATCAAGATCATAGTCTAGTGGCTCCTCTATGCGAGGAATAATCTCCACCGGAATAGTAAATCGAGGAAATGGGTACTAGAGCCTCTTAGCAGCGTAACCATCAGATACACCTGCAACCTCTACATCTGACCGAAGATCCCAGTCTATTGCAACCATGTCTCAGACCTCCTGGTGAGTAGTCTCATAAGTCAACTGTGCACCCCATAGAGGTGTCTCATCTTTGGTGCAGGCGTATACTGCAATGTCCTTCGTCCTGCCCTGCCGCCGACCATACTGCCTCAATACTCTGGTGATCACAAAATGCTCTATAACATATCTGGTCTAGCCAATAAGATATCTGCTCTGACACAAAAATGTAACCTGTCGAGCATCTGAGGTCCACACCTCACAATCTAGATATGGTTGCGATACGACCTCTGTCATGTCATCAAATAATCGGTGCCAATACTCAAATTTTCCCAGATGGGGCTGCTACAAAAGGCCTGCATACATATACACATAGGGCTGCTCAAGTGCCCTCTGCCTATCTATAATCAGTCGTGTAAACGGGATGTGCTCCCAGGCCCAAATCTGAAGAATAAGAATCCCCACAGTCATACTGCGGGTATAATGATATACAATCTCATGTAGCTTGTGGTACATATGAGCTAGGATACAACTCCCCCAAGCAAATTGTCGATGGTGGACGACCATCTGCTAAATCATACTCACCCAGCCGACCATGAATCTGTGTTGGCCCCGATTTGGCATGAGGATGCCGCCTACCAGACCTGCTAAGTAAACAGATAATCGATCATAGTGATCGACCATGTAATCCCATGACAAGTATCTCCGGTCTATGGTGTCATCCTGAAAGAATCTACGTGCAACACCAATCGCCACACCAGCTCGGGACTCAAAGAAAACCTCCTGTCCGACCATCGGCCCCGAAGTATCCTCCAGATGTCCTCCGGGGTCACAGTGATCTCTCCTATCGATAAATGGAAGGTGTATTGCTCTGGATGCCATCTCTCGGCAAGAGCAATCAACAACCCACCGTTTACCCCGATCTTAGGTAAACCTGTCAAGGAACACAATCCACATCGAATCACGGTAGTCTGCTCCTCATCTGACAATCGGCCAGATAATAAAAGTACACGTGCAGGATAAGTGTCGTGAAAAGCGACTACCTCAAACTGGGCCTGTTTTGTACAAAAATAGCTATACATCAGTATCCTATCTACGTTACAGGGGCAGATTCCTAATCAACTAAGTCATTTCACAGTTTGCAGGACGCAAACAGGTCAAACACATTAAAATTCTAAAGTTTTCTACCAGATGCGATCCTGAAAATCCAGGATGCGACTGCATTTACCAGATGCGATCCCCAAAATACGGGATGCGATCCTAAACACGGGGTGCGATCCTAAGCACCCTAGATGCGACCCACTGATGGATTTCCTATTTAAACATGCCACAAACATTGAAACTGGATGCGATATGGGAAATATTGATTGCGACGCAGGAATCTAGAAAAATTGGATGCGATCTAGGAGAAACCAGATGCGACGCGGGATTCACAGGATGCGATCTGGAATCTCAGATGCAATCCTATATTGAAAGGGCTCTAAAAGCCACATAAATGCATAAATTTGAAAATTGCAAAATTCATAGGGTAGTTTATCAAGCACTTATCGATGGTGGGTAGTCGGCTGGACGCTGATGTCGATGGCTCATCTCAAAACGGTGCTTCCTCACAGGGACTACCATCTTCTCTGCAAATCTCTCTGAATTTCTATGGAGGAAAGTGAAAATGAATAGTGAATTGTAATTTTGGAGGCTTATATGGGTCTTTTGAGACATTTAGGAGTTCTGAAACTCCTCCCAGACAACTACAAATTCATTTATGTTCTCTTTCTGATCAATTGGGAACCAAATCGAAGGTGCCTATGATGTTTTTAGCAGCACAGTATCATTTTTGCAACAGTTCCAAAAATTACAAATTTGCTTCATTTCTTCCAAACATTGGTCAAAACTACACATTTTATCATACATCTTGGTCTAAATATCATTTTATTAGTCTTATCACTCATATTTTCACATAATTAACTTGGTAATCGTGTGTTTATTTTTAAACACACCTTCTTCTAATCCATTCTTTCTTGACCTAACCGCTTCCTGCAAGTGATACGTTCTTCAACTGAGGGATTTTCTTCTTTTCCTTCGATTTCATTCCCGAGGGGACATGATCACACTATCATCAATTAATTTTTTGCTCGAAACAACATCAAAATGACTTCGTTATCAAACAAACTAGGGGCATAATAGTTTCCTTGACTAAAGTCAGAACTGTGGGATAGAAAGCTTTGGTTCTCATGAGCTGGATATCTTATGTTTCCTCATTTTTAAAGATTTTTATTTAGCTTCTAGCAGCTTCGTACTAGCTTCTTGGACGACAACCAAGTTCAGAATCAGTATTATCAATCTTTGGACGACAACCAAGTTCAGAATTGGTATTTTTAAAATCTTTTATTGATCTTTGGACGACAACCAAGTTCAAAATCAATTCTATCAGTTTGGTTCAATCAAGTGCGAGACTGATCTCATCAACATTTCGTTCAACAACCAAGAACAGAATTCTCGATCTTTCTGAAGTCAAAATCAGAAACTTTCTTTGAATCAATGCGTTGCTCACACATCAATTCAAAGAGGGGCAAATGTAACCACTTGAATTTGGTTTGTTCCAACTATGGACCCTATTTTCCCTAAGTGTGATCATACCCTCGATTATGTCCAAATGACCATGTTACTGCTTGGCATAATTCTTCTAATAAATTTAATGTCCTAGGTGAATTTTATCACTGAATTATATTAACTATTATAGCCATATAATTTAAATCAATTCAAACCATTTAAATCATATCAAAATCAAACATAGCTATAGTATTTAATTATAAAAAAATTAAATAAATCCCTAAATCAATTACCCACTTGCAATTAACCCATTCCCCTAGCCTATTTAATTTAATTAAAATAGCTATAGTCCCCTAATTATTAAAAAGCAATTAAATTGTTTAAATAATTAAT
>MU226234.1:2323936-2343943 GCA_018584345.1 Thuja plicata
TGTCCCCCCCCCCCCCCCTCTCTCTCTCTCTCTCTCATTCTTCTATAAATAGAAGCCATTTTTGAGAGCAAAAAAGCCTTCAACTCATATCCTAAATGCAATTTTATGTTGTTAGATTAATCTTAGACACATATTTCACTTCTTATTTCATACTTTTTCATTGTTCTTATTTCCATTCTTAGAGCTAGAATGCATGTTTTCTCATCTTTTAGCTTGTTTTTAAACTAAAATCCTTCATGCTAGGTCGTATATGTCACTGATTGTAGCATAATCTCAGGGCTATTATGTTACTAATCATACTCTTCTTAGTTAGAAGGCAATAAGTCGATATTAGGTGGTTTTACATGTTTATCTAACCCTTTTGAACTAATGCAATGACTTATTGATGTGTTGTGTCTCTCTTATCAGGTACCCAAATATACACACACAGTTCCATATAGTAATCCTCAATATACATTTCATTTAAATATAAAGCATTAAAATAATCATTTACGTCAATATGAGCATATATTAGTGAAAGTTGACAACTGAAATACCCAACAACATATAAAGCACAATATAACTAAGAATAAGATATAGTCATCACAAAATAATAATCCAATGTTCTCAAATACAAAATACACCAAATATCATCATAAAGCATCATCATGCAAATATGATCAAAATAGTAATAACAACATAATCTAACATCTAAATCAGCAATATTACTGGAAACTAAAATAATGTACAGTACTCAAATGCATCACACAATGCAACCACCGAATCACATCACACAGATAATCACAAAATAACATCATGATACAAATATATTGATTCTTGATCCATATAACATCTAAAATAAGATGTTATGGAATATGATGCTTAAGGTGGTTATGGAGCTTGTTACTATTAATGGGAGGTATACCAGGCTTCACAAGTATCACTTTGTTTTTTTAATCATTTCAGACATAAAGTTATTGGCTCCTATCCATACTTTTTTCTCTCTTCCATTAATGCTAGCATATATGATCACAAGAAAAACCCTAGAAAAGTGGTGTTGCACCAGGGGTTATTTTATATTCTATATGAGTTCTTAAGGGTAAAATCATCTAAGAATCCCAATATTTATGGTGGGAAGGTTGGAGAGGATGTGAACGCAGTTGTGAGTGATTCTCTAGAGAAAGAAGATGGGTCAAATTTTGAGGAGGATGTCTCTCCAACGCCCAAGAAGAGTAGGCCCTCAGCTAAGAAGAAGTCCATGCCTTAAAAATAACTTTTTATGGGGAAGAGGGGAATCACTCTCAATATAGCAGCGATGATTAGAAAGTTAAAATTAAGTCAAAGAAGAGAAAGACATTGGTAAGGAAGAAGCCAAAAAAGGTGTATCATGCAGACGAAGGGAATCATACTAACGACAGGGATGAAGAAACTGACCCTCCTAATTTAGACAAAGGGACCCTTTTAGCTGGCCCTTCCTTGGTTGTGTCATATGGTAAGGCATTTGGGAAGGAATTTGAGAGGACTGCTCCTAACAACTCTAGAAAAAAGTAGAAACCTATGTTTGTGTTGATGGATATTTGTTTTGGTACCCCTTTTGTGGTCAAAGGCAATGACCAGATCACAAAGGATGATTTGCCTCCAAAGGTTCCTATTGATAATTCTTAGAAGGAGCAAGAGGGGGGTAATAATATTTTGCTAATGAATAATTATACCAACAATGTGGTTCATGATGTTCCTATTTATCCCCTCGCTCTAGGGAGGAAGATGTTCACAGAAGGATGCCTAATGTCATGTCTAGGGACTTATGGTTTGCGAAGTTCTAGGATGGGTAGGAACCTCCCTTTGGTGTCCTTCAAATTGAAAAATCCATTTCTTTGAATTCTTTTTGTATTCACGGGTGGGCCTTTCATGAGATCAAGAGTCTCAACCTTAAACTTCAAGCCCTTTCGATGAAGTTTGAGGAATCCAAACAAAAAGGCGAAAAGATGGTTGGTAAACAGGGTGATGCGTTGTGGATGACAGAGAAAAAGAAACTTGTGGTGGACTCTGTGGAGGCAGAGGGAAATTCTAGGAGAATTTAGGAGGATAAGATGGTGGCACTGACTACTAGAGTGGAAAAGATGGAGGCGACCCTGTAAAAATCATGGAGCACAACCTCAAGATGATGAAGACTTCGGTTGAAAACATGACAACACTTGTTACAAAGCTGGAGAATAGATACATGGAGAAGAACACCATCAACTTGGATAATGAGAAGGAAGTGATGACTCAAGATGTGTCTGGTCTTGGTAAGCGGATGAGAGCCAATAAGAGGAAGATGATTTCTTCCCTGCCTTTGGACATTGTGGATTTAAAGAAGTTTTCTCTCAAGATGACTGAGATGACATAAGAGGTGGACAATACCTTGAAAAATATGGTCTAGCTTTCTGTGTTCTTTGGTTTTTTGTGTTAGCTTTTTATTTTTCTTGTTCTGAAGGGCTTGTTGGATTTGTGTTGGATCTCCATCTGTCTGGATTTTGGACTTTTGTCTTTGCCAGCATATTTTGTTTTGTTGTTTTTAATGCTCTATCTTTTAGTAGTTTGTTGTAAACGATTTTGGAGTACCTTCAAAACCTGCTTTTACTCTAATAAAAAAACATCTAAAAAAAAGATATAAATCATAATCAAGTAGTCACTGGCACATACATTAGTGGAACCATCACTTAAGAACATAAGACATATAAACCAGATGTCATCATATCAACAACAATAATCCCAGAAATGAACACGAGAATGAACTAAACCAAGTGCATCTCACAATGCTAGCATACAATCATAGCATGAGAACAATCACCCAATCTCATAAATGAATCAAGATCATATCACAAAAAGAACACAATGAGTCATTAAAACTCAGAATAAAAGCCTCAAAAGGTCTAGCATCATGAATCAAGTATACAACCAACCATAGCTCAATGGTTCTCACTACCAGGCATAAGGGCATAATAAACTTGCTGATGCAAAATCATAAATCAAATCATCCTGAAGGTACAAACCTTTCACATCCAACATGATAATACAACACAAGAAAACATTTGACAAAGCATAAGGTGCACTCAACCAACCACACAAGACACAAAGAAAATATCCCAATCCAAAAGAAGGCATCACAAGGGGTATCATCCAACAACATAGAAGCACTAAATCACATAATGTTGAAGCTACATCCATTAGGATCTCATGCATAAAGCAAATGTGAAAGGAACTACAATATGCATATTCAAACATGGTAGTAAAACACATTGAACTAATGTAACTAATCATTTAAATATAATTGTTTTTTAGTGTGTTGAGGATTGTGAGGTAAATAAAACAAGTGACAAATTGATTCCTATATCCAATTGTGCAAAAGTGTCTTTGGAATATATACAAAATATGTAATGTTCTAAAGCCAAGGTGATGCCTTAATCAATATATCACAAACTATTGTGGTACTTTGAACATACTAGAAAGTTGGGCTATGCATATACACTCAAAAAGAAATAGAGAGTTACAAAATATTAAGTGAATCTAAATAGTAGACCTTGAACATTTAGATGATCTTCCTTATTATGTTGAAAATATATCATGCTATATTATTGTATACATTTTACAAATATTTGGTTGAGAAACTAAATGGCATAGATTATAAATATGAGTCCACATTCAAGGAGACATTCAACTAATGTTGAAACCGTGGACCCAATGTAATTACTCCATATGATACTTCAAATAGTAGGTGTTTAACATGTGACTACGGGGCGCTAAAATCGTACAACCAACGTGCATACCCTTTCACTACACATGACCACAAGGTAAAGGAACATAACCACAATGTAAGATGAGAGTAACATATTGCCGGATTAGAACTCTAGATAGTCATTAAACAAGAGGAAACCACATGATAATCTTCATGAGAAATACCCATGAACATAAGTCACCTACCATATATTACATAGAATTATTCATATCAAATTTATATTTTATGGCTTTCATTCCTACATATCTGCAAATTAATGTTAACACATAGAATATACATTGTAATTGACAAACCTCCAACAATCGACAATGCCTTGTAATAAATTTCCACAATATTTCCAAGCTAAGTATTCACTGTCGCTATGTAAGTGTCATGTATTGCTTTTTTGTTGAATAATACAATGAAATATGGATAATTTTGTAGGTTGGGTTTTTCCCTCATGAGTAATAGGGTATATCTTGTGTTATCTTGTGACTTGTCTATTTTATCTTTGCATAATAGTAATTTTGTAAGCTTGTATGCATGCTTTCCTCTCATGGGTTATGTAGGAAATGTAAATATAATTTTGTATTGATCATCATTTCCTAACAAGTGATATCAGAGATTTCATGGTTGATTCAAATTTACAACTCTAGCTTGAGTAGACAATGTGCAAAGTTTAAGTCATGGCTACCTATGAAGGATTTGGGACATTGCAAGGTATGGAACACATTTGTAGGTTATTTTATTGTAGATCTAAGGGTTTTTGGTTTTCTTTATGATGGGTTATTCACAGTTGGGGTTTTAGAAATATTGGATCAAATAGGTTTTTTTAATGTGCTTTGGAGAAAAGTTTTCATAACCGGTGTCATACAACCACTTATCTCTTTCTTCAAGGAGATCTTCAACTTTCAACTTCCACATCTCATAATCGGTGTCATTGAAATTCTCAATATATTGAAGAGATATGGAGGCCATGGTATACAACCTTTCTCAAATATGCAAAAAACCCACCAAAACCAAAAGCAATCACTACAACAAAAAACCTCCAACACTTATAGGGAAAGGTGTCCCTTCCTCAAAAGTATCATTAGCTCTGATACCAAATGTTGCAAAACAAAGTGAAGAAATCTTGTTGTATGAAATTTAAATTTAACATTATTTCAAATATAAAACTAATATTAACCCTTATCAAAGTGATTGTAGACAAGAACAAGAAAAACCATTATGCATGAAACACTAGATATATGTGGAGAAACCCTTTCAGGAAAAAAATCCACCTTAGAAAAAGAAACAAGTATATTGATAATAAAAAATGAAGAATACAAAAACAATACACTTCTTTAGAGACCTTTGTAAAATTTGGAAGCATTCTGTTATCTTGGAAATTGAACAAGACTGAATGAATAGGTCTAGCTTATGACAACAATATATAGGAGTTTGTGAGGATGAATACCATTATGATATCACCAAATGAAAGGTTATAAAACCACCTTAAAAATATCATACCTAACTCCTTGGAATGAGTCAAATCCACTCAAAATATCAACTTGCAGATGCTCTTACAATTGTTATAAGGCATCTCTCATGTATGTGCACCAATAAAAGAATTTTGTCATAAAATGCCATAGGTGTTGTCATAGAATCTTATAACATTTGTCATAGCCATCATAGATGCTCTTACACCCACTAATGAGGGTCAAAACACTTCAAAATAGAAGATACCAAGGGGGCACCTATCTATTTTGTCCTTTTCCTAGATGACAAATGGTAAAAGTAACTTTACCTTTACATGGTCTCTTTCACCACCTTTGGTTAAATGATTTAACCTCTTATGGGTAAATTAAAAAATGTATAAGGAAATAATAAATTAAAATATTGACAAGGTTGATGACACTTAAATCCTAATAATATTCTATTACATGGATTAGTTATTGGATCTAGGGCGAAAGATGAAACCTAGACCCTATTTTTTTAGATATGAAAAAGGTGAATTTGTATCCTCAGAATTTGTAGGTATTTATCTCCTCAGTCTAAATTTAGAATTGTACCTCTGTGTCTTATCATCTGCACAGATAAAGAAGAAAATATGTTGGGTTGATGGGGATTTTCCTAGGTTAAAGCCAAATTATGGAATTAACTATGAAATTGAAATAAATTGAGTTAGAAATGGAAGCATATTTTAATGTATTAGAGTCTACATCTAAAAATTGAATGATTATACCTTCACAAGTATTCTTTGTGTTGAAATCCTTATGAAGATGTTGATGTTAACTTATAAGGTTGACTTCATGAGGAATTGATCATGGATGAAATTTCCATCATGAATATTTTGGATCTGAACCTTACTTCTTTTCTTCAATGCTTCATTTGATGCTTGAACACTTTCTTTTAGGATGTACCCAAATTTTAATCAAGGATGTGTGTTCGCATTAGATGATTATAAAATGACGAGGGGTAAACTTGCTCTTCTACCTCTCTATAGAAATTAGGTTTGTAATTTTGAATTAGGCCAACATGGAAGAGGATTTATTTCTCTTACAGCTAGTCATTATACAATTTAAATTTGGGTCACGTTTATCAGGACAAATTCACCTTGGGTGACCCTATCCTAGGTCAAGGTTGTCCTAGGAAACCCTGTCCTAGGACATCATTTCCCTAGGCAACCTTGACTTCCTGACAAAGCCAAAGTTAAGGACTTGAGGTACAAAATATAGAGGATAAGTCATAATTTGAGCTAGTGCAAGAAGAATCAAGCATAATTAGGCATAGGTAGCTAAAAACACTAAAGTGGGGCCTAAGTAAGAAAAAAATTGTATATAGCTATAATTTACAATGTTACATTTATCCCCCTCTTTAGCAGGAGTATGAACCTAAATTCATACTCTCATTAAAGTAAATTGTAGAGTTGAATGAATTTCATCAAGGTATTTAAGAGATAAGAATCACCAAACCCTTAAGTGACTTAGGATCTTATCCATCTAATATAAAGATAAAAGGAGCAACACATGAGTAGAAAGGGAGAGAAAGACATGACTATGTTGGCATAGTAAGATTATGCTTACTATGAGTCATGTAGCGAGTTCGTGCAAAGAGAATTGAATGGTTTAGCAAGCTGTGTTATGCTTGTATGCATGTAAACTCCTCTTGAAAAGATTGGTGAAAAGGATAACCAAACAAAGCATTATTTGTAAGGAAATACAAAAAGAGAAGATTACAAAGAAAAATGTACCTTTTTCTAAGTAACTTGAAAAATGAAATTGATTGTGACATGTGTTAGTATTAAGGGTCTAAGATTACTGGGGGGTGAATCAGTAATCAAATATATCTACAAATTTCCACTTCTTCAACTCAAAACCAACACTCACAAGTTTACCTATCGATAATCAAATGAAACTCAATCAAATAAACACAACCATCACAATGCATGCAACACATAACACAAATATTTTCATGTGGAAACCCAAATGAGTAAAAATCATAGTGGTAATGAAGACCCGCAAATAATATACTATTATGAAGTATGCCTTGTTAGGAGCTACAAAGACATTGTTAGGTGCCACCAGTTATGGGATTTACCTCTATCCCTATTAGGATCTTTACCTTTTAGGAGTAATTTTGTTAGGAGATTTCAAATTGAATTTAATGAGCCACTTTGTTAAGAGATTTACAAATAAGACCTATTAGGGTCTACCCAGTTAAGGGATTTACACTAGAAAACCTGTTAGGGTCACTTGATCTAGAAATAGAAACTTCTTTACTTGATTAGATCCTCTATAACACATACAGTCTCTTCTCAAAAAGCTCTGGTACACCCTATCTTGATCACGCCTTCACATCCACGATCTACACACACAAATATTTGATTTTATGATATAAACTATCACTACTCAATCCATAAGCCTTCCACCACCCTAAATCTCACCTAACACATTTGAAATCACTTTTTTGATCTTCACGCTCAAAGAGATCACACAAAAACACACATCTCAATATAACAAACATCTCTACCAAACAGGTCGACCATAGGATATACCCTTAAAATTTATTTTATCAACAATAATCAAACACATTTTGACCAACTCAGCCTTCATTGTGATAAAATGTCTACCTCGATCAATGTGATGCCAACACATCACCATAAATGAATTAAGAAATGTCAGCAAGATAGATAGAACACAAATGATTCATCACAACTCTATTACTGATCACTAATAGAAGATCTACCATCGGTAGCACAAGAGCATTGTCACCTTTCACTGAAAAAACTTCTGGAACCAAAAAAACATGCTTACCAACCATCCAAATCAATTTTGGTCATAAACATGAACTCAAAAAAATATCAACAACACCATTCTATAATCGTGCTACCTAAATCATCATAGATTTTATAAACCAATCAAATCACTCATTGCTAGTCATAGATTGTTTTAGCAATTGCCTTGTCATACTTCAATCAATCATAGCTTGCACAAATCATACATTCAACAGTTGTGATCGTACATTTATCATCTAAAAAAATTCACAAGTCTCCCTTAAGACTCACAACCACTAAAACCACTTGCAACACATTGTTCATCCTTCCCACATACTTGGCAACACACTAAGAATACTAGGTCAATACTTGACATCAATGAAAACATGATAACTAAGCATCTCAACACCAAATTTGTACTATCACATCACTTACCATCACTACATCAGTTATGCCAACAATGTGTGCATTAAGTGTATCAAAGATCATAGTGTATGTCCCCACATTAAAACAATTGTGTATTCCTTACTGGGAGAAATATATTTAAGGTAGTATACATACACCCAAAAGATAAGTACATTTCCAAAATAATATGCACCTAAGAAAGCACAAAATCAAAGGAAACTAATAGGGGATAGTATGTACATTCAATAACTCATATATATCAAGTATCATATAAATGAATTGACCTCATCCCCAAAAGGTAGTGGAACCGCAAGTGCAATGGAATAAGAGCACATTAGATGAACAAATAAAATTCTTTTTGGGTCAACATGGTAGAGACCAAAAAAAGATAGATCTCAATGCTTTGAATCTTCCCCAAGTAGACAACACAAAAGAACATTTATGACAATAACACATGTATGAAATAGCATATATATGAATTACAAAAGAATTGAGAAACAAATAACAAAATGTTACAATAGGTTTTGTCCCTTAATTACCTTGTGCCAATGGAGCAACAAGGGTCATACAAGGGGTCAACGCCCTAGTTTTTGTTTCTTATGAATATTAAAAACAAGGGTCATCTAAATATATATTAACATAACACAAAGACATATCATGAAACACATCATGGGAGGATCACGTTACATACGAGAGAACACATAAAAGAAACTATTGGACAGGTGAAGCTAGTTAAGAATATCATATGTATCTCAATCTTTCTTAATATCACTTAGGGATGGAGGAAAAGATGCAAGAGGAGAAACAAAAAACACTGTAATCAAATCTACTGTGTGTTCAAAACTAGGACTATACTCTAATAATGAGTTATTGTGTTTGTTACTAGGAGATAGGATTAATTTTTTTGAAAATATTGAAGGAAACTCATGATTGATTTCATTAGCCTCATATATATCATCACGATCATCAATATTAACATTATTAGCATCAATATATTTATCATCTATATCATCGTCCAAATTAATCACAACAAGATCTTTAACACAAGAAGAACAATTACCTTGTTTAATTTTTTTTAACTTTTTGAGATTGTCTTCCTCCCTTGATCTAGGAAAAGGTTGGTCAAATAGGACCAATGCATAATTTGGAGTCTTAGGGGAGGAGCTATCTTGGGAAGTAAGTTTTTGTGACTTGAAATGAAATCTTCTTCAGTATTCTTTAGCACTATGATTTTTCTTAGTTCGGTTGAAAATTTGTGAAGGTTTGGGATCAATCAAAATTGGCACCTTTTCTTTCTTTGTATAAGGAAGAATGAAAGGAAACTTTCTAGGTTAAGAGATCCAAGATGCTGGATGTTTGTAAGATATAGGAGGTGGGACTGAATAATATATAGGAGGAATGGAAGGTGTGGGAAGGATTCCAAGTCTATGATGAGGAGATGGAATATCTTTAGGTTTGCTCAAGGTTGATATTATTTCATGTTTGAACGTTTGATAGAATAGGAAAAGAATGTCTTCTCTAGGTTTTGTTGGTTTAGGTGTTTATGACCAAATTAAGTCAAGTGTAAATTTTCCACATCTTTCTAATGATATATAAATTTTAAGATTTATCATGATAATGCATTCATTATGAGGGAAATTTAAAAACTTATGGATGGTAGAAGGTATATGTTTCATGAAACTAATCCAAGGGTTCCCTAGTCTTAGTAGAAATTGATCGGAGGTAGGGATAACAACAAAGATAGCATCTAAGCACTTAGTACCAAACTCAACGGGAAGGGTGATAGAACCTTTGGTAGGAAAAGTGAAACTATCATGAGCCTTAATCATAACACCAGATTTATCGTAGGTATCTTGATGGTACTATCGTGTAAAGAGATGTTCTTCAATAATAACATTCACCATACATATTGGATAAATGAGCACTTGTGACAACTTTCCTTTAGTTTTCGCAATAATGTATAAAGGTCCATCAAGTGCCTTAATAGTTTCCTTGGAGTCAAAGTTAATGTGTGGTTTAGGCTTAGATTTTTTTTCCTCTATAAGGTTCACAAAATTGTTGTAATCATCATACATATCATTAGTTTTTTATGTATTTAAGTTTTCTAGGCTTGACAGCTTTGGTGGAATGAGCAGGCAAATGATTAGTAAAGATTTGAAAAGTTTTGTAAGAGAGTGCTACAAATTTGTTTTCTTTATCATTGACACCCTCTATATTTATGGTGTTGGAATCAGTAAGGTCTTGGATAAGATATTTCAACCTAAAGTACTTTTCAGTATTGTAATTGGTTTGACAATGGTATTGGCAAAAGGACTAGGGATCATAAGAAGTTGGAAAGGGTTCAGAAGGATTGATAGGTTTGGTGGGAGGAAGTTTCAACACATTAGAATTAATCAAACTGAGCATAATATTATGTGAGGATTCAAAAATAAAAGTAAAAGTGTAACATGTAAATACTGATGATAAAGGAGCCACACTTGATGTTGTGGATGCCACTTGTGTATCACCATAATTTGAAGAGTGGTAATTAATATTGATGAATCCTTTACTTGGATTTTGGAACTTTTGGAAAAAAATTGTTGAGAAACATCATTCTTATCAACTACAACCATTGGTATGGATGATTCAAACTAGCTCACTTGAAGTTGATAATTATGAGGCACTACACATGATTGCGTAAGTGATGTAAATTTGAAAAATAGTAACTTACTTCTAATGTATTTTTTACAAATTAGAAACGAAAAGTCTTTGAGCATCTCCATCAGGAACATGATAAGCAATTTGAGCTTGCAAATGTTTATATTTACCAATAAAATCAATCACCTCCTCTTTAACTCCTTATTTACAATGAATCAAATTACTCAAAGTGATTTGAGGACCAATTATTAATTTGAAATTGTTAAGCAATTTGAGCATGAAAATGTTTATATTTACCAATAAAATCAACCACCTTCTCTTTAATTCCTTATTTACAATGAATCAAATTAGTCAAAGTAATTTGAGGGTCAATTATTATTTTGAAATTTTTGTATAAGAGTTAATAAAATAAGGAGCCAAAGAACAATGTCATTGCAAGGCCTTATCTCTAAATCTATGACCAAACAATTTTGTTGTGAGTCTATAATCATTTGATAAGTCGCTACACAAGGTTTGAAATGTTTTAACATGAGACAAGGGATAACCTTTTCCAATGTATTAATGTAGTTGAGGAATTTCTATGTATTGAGGGATAATGGTACAAACAATGTTTTGGGAATGTAGGATAACTATGTCACATGTTG
Source organism: Thuja plicata (assembly GCA_018584345.1). NCBI lineage: Eukaryota > Viridiplantae > Streptophyta > Pinopsida > Cupressales > Cupressaceae > Thuja > Thuja plicata. The sequence goes on from MU226234.1 coordinate 2,335,614, forward strand.
GAATTTTGAATTGGAATTGGGTTATGGAAGTCAATTTTTGTTGCAAGGAAGAGACACTTTGAGCTAATTTATTAATGGTGACTTTGTTGGATGAATTGGTATTGAACATGTTGATTTTGAAAGAGGTGCACTATTGTGAGAAATGGATGGAGCATTGGAGTAGAAAAGAGGAACATCATGGTAAATGGGTAAAGGAGATGGTTGGGAAATACATGGAAGCTAGACTCACAAAAGGAGGTATATATGAGTTATGATTGATATGGATTCATCCAAGACTAACATGTGTAGGATTGATGTTTTGTGTAGATGTAGCCATGATAGGTGGTGTATATGTAGGCATATTAGGCAATGATGCTAGTATAGAAATGGAATTGTCAACATGATTTGTAGGATTAGAGAAGTTAAGAGATTTGACACAAGTTTTTATAAGCATGATATTATTATTAACAATATGATAAATTCCATAAAACACTTGCACACCATGTTCATCATTTTGAATTGTTCTCCACAGTCCTTCAATTAAGGGGATTCCCTCACTATTCAAGTATTCTTGACCCATCTATTGTCCAAGATTATCTAAGCCATTGTAAAGCTTTCCCAATTAGTCAAGAGATACTTGCATTAAGGATTCATCCTCATCATAAGAAGTGTGGGAATAATGGTTCTCCATAATGTTAGGCATGTCACGTGTAGGCATAGCAATTTCACCTAAAGTCCCATGGAATATGCTAGTTGACTCACACTCTATACCCTTAGTATTTAAAATTTGGGAAGCCATAAGTCTATAACTTCATCTCATAGGAATTTTATATATAGGACTAAAGATCATAAAATCATGCACAAATCTAGATATAATAGCAATGGCTAAACAATGCAAATTCTCAATATATTTTTATCAATTAGCTATTGCATAAATGAAATATGATTACGCATTTAAATTAACTAGGGCATATAGATCAAATGTAAATATATGAATCATAAATAAAGAGGTTGAGTATGCATCAGGTTCACCAAAATGTAATGTGTGGAATATGGTTCACTAGCTTATGCATACAAACTAGGAATCTTAGGCTTATTTTATTTTTTATTACATTAAGAGGGGAGTGATCCACTTGGCTCAATATATTGGTCACCAAGTGGATTCAACAGTCCCTCATAAGGAGTTGAAAATGATACTACTATTATGGAAATTAGTTATTGGATCTAGGGCTATATATGGAAAAGTTAGGGTTTTCAACATAAATGTAGATACAAAAATCCCATATGCAGACAACGAAAGTAGATCTAGAAATGAAAGGTAGAGAGGAACATGTTGCTAAAATCTAGGCTGAAATCTAAAGGACAACAATGGCCAAGGTGACCTTGACTTGGGAGAAGTGGATGTAGATAGAATTGGAAGATCTAGAATTAGGATGTTGCTCAAAAGGTTCCTTGCAAGTTTCACAAAAAAGTTTGAGGTGATGTAGGCTAGGGAAGCCTTGAACCTACTTTTTAAAATCTGAGAAAGGTGAATCTATAGGTCTCTATTTCCTTAGTCTAAATCCAAAATCGTGCATTCGTAGCTTATCATCTGCACACAAAAAGAAGGATATTTGTTGCGTTGACGAGGGTTTGCCTAGGTCAAACCCCATTTTTGTAACTAACCATGAAATTGAAATAAAATTGGAAATGAAAGTGTGTTGTAATGTAGAAGAGACCAGATACAAGTTTACAAACCAAATCGATAAATATCGATGGTAGAGCAAAATCAAAATTGTGAATATTTTGTGACTTCGAACCCTAATCTTTGGCATTCGCTTGATCTTGGAAGATCTTCTCTTCCACAAAATAATACTGCACTTGTCGGGGAAAATCTTCTAATCCATAGATATGATCACGAATGGGGGCCTAATTGGCTCTTTATACAGGATTTCTCTGCACCACGACCCAGGTATTTTACTTCGGTTCATGATTTGAATAAACAATTCTTCATTTTTAATAAAACTAGGTATGCTAGGCATCTCAATCCTTCCTGCTTAATGAAAACACAACACTTCATCTCTAGAGTAGGTAGAATAGGAAGAATATGTTCTCCTTCTAGGGTTCGGCCAAAGGCATTACCACGAAATACACTAGTCTCCAAGGAAGCTTGGCTACCCGCTTACAAGCAGAATGCTCAAAGAGTCAAAAGCTTTAAACATAGGAAAACCAAGTAACCCCTTTATCCGCAAATTTGTAAGTTTACAGAAAAAGCTTTAAAGGCTCTAAAACCTTCATTCTAAATGCAAAATTGAAACATTTGAAAAATAGATTAATAGTATGGAATAAATCACAGTTTGAAAATATTTTTAAACAGAAGGAAGGACTGGAAAAGGATATTAAAGATCTAAATGAGGTTATTCTCAGAGATGGGATGAATGTAGAAACATATAATAAAGAAAATAAACTTTTAGAGGAGTATGAGGATATACTGGCTAAAGAAGAGTCATATTGGAAACAAAGATCTAGGGAGGTATGGTTAAAGGAAGGAGACAAAAACACAAAAAAAATTCATAATAGTTCTAAAGCTAAATATAATTTTAACAAAATAACTAGTATAAGACAGGATAATGGTACCATTTTAGAGAACCCAAAAAACATAACAAAGGAGACAGTTAGGTACTTTGAAGGAATGATGAATAATTTTGAAGGATCAAATAGAACATCCCAAATTGAGATCTTAAAAAATATCCCTAGTGTAATTACGAGAGAGCATAGCAAAATACTGAATGCAAAGTTCACCAAAGAAGAAGTCGAAAGAGCCTTGAAATAACTTCACCCTGACAAATCCCCTGGACCTGATGGATTCCCAAATTTCTTCTATCAACAATGCTGGCACATCATAGGGGATGAGGTCGTGGCGGCATTAGAAGGAATGAGAAATTCAGGGGGGATTCTTAAAGAAATTAATAATACCTTTATTGTATTGATACAAAAAAAAACAAATCTGGGAGGGTTGGATGATTGAAGACCTATTTCATTATGTAACACAATATATAAATTGTTAACCAAAACCGTAGAAAATAGACTCAAAGTGTCTTTACCTATGTTTATTTCGGAGGAACAATCAAGATTTATCCCTGGCAGGTCTATATTAGATGGAGTAATAATAGCACAAGAAGTGATACACACTATTCAACATAACCATAACCCAAGCATGCTAATTAAACTTGACATTAGGAAGGCTTACGACAAAGTAGACTGGCGATTTTTATGCAAATGTCTGAAATCATACAGTTTTTCTAAATAGTGGATTAATTTAATTTTTTAATGCATATCAAGAACTAAAATGTCAATCATGGTGAATGGTAATCCTACAGGTTTCTTTAATATTACACAGGGTATCAAGCAAGGGGATCCTTTATCTCCTTTTCTTTTTGTTATTATGGCTGATGCTCTGGGCAGATCACTGACCAAAGCAAGAAATGAAAACTTGATATGTGGAGTTAAGATTACAGAGGAAATGGAGGCTTGTACACATCAACAATTTGTTGATGACAGTCTCCTTTTAGGCCAAGCAAATATTATGGAAGCTACCGTATTCAAAAGGGTACTTGATTTGTACTCAACAACATCGGGACAACATATAAACAAAGAGAAATCTGAGATATATTTTTTAAACACCTCTAGAGAGGACCAACTTAGGATTAGTAGGATTCTAGAATATAAAATTGGGGAGTTCCCGTGCAAATACCTAGGTTTGTCCCTAGATAAAGGTAACAGATCAGCCAACCTATGGAGTAAGGTCTTAGAAAATATTGACAAGAAAGATGAACCTTGGAAAGGGAAATGGTTAACAAATGCCGTGAAAACTACTATGATTAAATCAATACTCTCAACTATACCTATTTATCAAATGACGTGTCTTAGTTTACCAAGAGGAATAGAAAAGGATATTAATAAAAAATTTAAAAAAAAATTATGGCAAGGTCCAAATGACAAAAAAAGATTAGCTTTAATTGCATGGGATAAAATATGTAAACCCCTGGTGGAAGGAGGGCTAAATGTCAAAAACATTAAACAACAAAATTTGGCTTTAGGTGCCAAATTAGTATGGAAAATGTATAGAGATCCGGAGGCAAAATGGGTTAAAACCCTTAGATTCAAATACCTAGAGGGAAGAGATCCGCTAAGTATCTTCAGACACTACTCTCCTCCTAAGGGATCTAAGACTTGGAACTTCATACTGGAGTGTAGAAAGGTCATTACAAATGATATTTCATGGGATATTGGGAATGGAAGCAAAGCATTATTCTGGGAGGACTCGTGGAATGCTTGTCCCCCTCTATGCACCACTCTCAATGATGATCCAGAAATCAACATGGTGAAACAAGCAAGAGGTATTTATGTTAAATATTATATAGAGATAGAAGGAGACAATCCAGCCTTAGGATGGAAATGGAAAACCCTAACCAACCTAGGTATTTCAGAAGCTTTTAAAAATAAAGTGGAACAAGCCATTTTTAATAGAAATATAAACCCATCAAAGGATCTTGACAGAATTATCTGGGTCAAATCCAAAAATGGAGAATACAACACAAAGTATGGGTATAAATCTATGAATACAAAAGAACATATTCAGACACCTCTGCCTATTGACCTATGCTAGAGCAAATTTTGCTTACCTAAAGCTGGAATGTTCACATGGGCTGTTGTCTAGCATCGGATTTTGACTACTGAATGGTTTCAAAAAATTGGATACAATGGTCCATTGCGGTGTGTCTTTTGTGAGAAGGAATGTGAGTCTATTGATCACATTTTTACTAGTTGTGACTACTCTTTTACGTGGTAGATGTGGTTAGCTAAAAAGCTAGAATGGAAAATGACATTACCCAATAATTTGTTGAACATTCTTAAATCATGGCCCCAATGGAATGAATATGGTTTGTATGGCAAGATTTGGGCAACTGCACCTTCCATAATTATATGGGAGTTATGGAAGGAAAGGAATAGAAGGATCTTTAAGGATAAAAAGTTAGATCTTGATCAATTGCTCAAAAAAATAGAAGCAAGTATAGTAGAGGTAGTTAATAACCATAATATGAATGGCCAGAAAGATATGATTTTTTCCCACTATGATGAAAGAATACGCAAATTATGGTATGGACTTAGAATACCACCCTTCATTGGCCAAAGCAATATAGATAAGGAGGCTTTAAGATGAAATTGTATATGGAAACCACCTACAGAGGGATGGGTAAAGTTAAACTTTAATGGTGCCTCTAAAGGCAATCTAGGTAGAGCAGGATTTGGGTGCTGCATTCATGATGAATTAGGTAATATGATTGCAACCAAAGCCATGTTTTTAGGAGTTGCAACCAACAACGAAGCTGAAGGGAATGCCTTAATAGAAGGCTTATTACTATGCAAACGTTTGAACCTAGGAAATATAGAGATTGAAGGAGACTCATCATTGATTATAAATGCCATTAGAACCGGTGGAACACAAAATTGGAAACTTAACGGATTAATAAAAAGAGCCCTAAACATATTAACCTTTTTCAAACAATTTACTATTAATCACATTTATAGAGAGGGTAACAAAGTAGCTAATCTTTTAGCTAATAGGGGGCAGAAGGAAGGAATGAAGAAACAATGGGAGGATTGCCATGGAATAAAAAGCAAGTGAGAGAAGATAACCTATAGAATATAGACTGAAAAATAAAACTAATACGTCAAGCAGAAGGAATATAGCTTGCCACAATGTTTAAGGAAGCATAGTAATAAGTAAATAAGACCCTTAGTAGTTCTAGGTATAATTAAATTATATTAGGAGATAAAACAAATTAGGGGATAGGAAATGACAGGAAGACAAAAGACCAATCGATTTAGGTACTACCGCAATCCTTTGGCTATATATTGCATTTTGATCTTATATAGAGATAAGGCGAGCTAGAAAGAAGGAAAATGGCTACTGCTATCAAACTACGATGCACTAAGCCACAACTTGCCTTCGACGGGAGAATCTATCTAAAAAGAATTAAAAAGGTTTTGCTAGATACTCATGATATAATTGTAAGAGTGGTTTATATAATTCTAGGAAGCGAATATATAGAAAATGATAACTGCTATAGAGTGAACTCATATATTCTTGCAATGTTCATTACCTCAGCCTTACACGCAGATCCGGATATGAGTGATACTTTGTAGAAGAGTCTTTAAGAGGAAATATCTAGTCGATTTGGGAAAGGTTATTGCAAGCATTAAAGAAGATCTGACGATACCAAGACCAAGAGACTATCAACAATACAAGGGAGATATTAATAATGTTCAAACCTACCCAATATTGATGATAGCTAATAGGAATAAGTTCACTGCAAAGATGCCAACCATATCAAGGAATTTAGATTTCTTATTCATCTACATGCATATCAAAACAACAATAGATCCTGGATGGTTTGATAAATTTTTAATTGAGGATGATGTAGGGTTGAGAATTCATAACGATGAAATGTATGATGAAGAGTAATACAATGATTTGAATGTATTAATATGATGTTAGAGAAATCAAGGAATCTATGAGAATCTTTTTCAAACAGGAAATATGAAAGTTAAAGAAGGTATTACATATATGTATGTACGAATATGAGATATGTATACATATTCATTCATATGTGGATATATAATACAGATGGGATGGTTTAATTCTATTTTTTCCTTTTCAAACTATATAAGCTTGCAGAAATTTCCCATTAAGAAATTATAGTATTGAGATCGAATACAGGTACCAATAAGGATGATAAGGGTGTAGAGGAAATAATTACAATATTTTAGAAAAGACAATCCTAAGATGTTTCGATATAACTTAAGATAGAAGTTAAAATCATAAATTATCGATCGTACAAATCTAATGATTTATGCAGGAGGCAAAATGGATATGAATGTATATATTCATTGATTTCATTTAGGAAAGTGACCTTCAATAAATTTATTTCCATAATATAGAAATTGAAGTACCAAGGTAACATATAAGTCATGCAATCTCATTAAGAAGTAACAATAAAAAGTAAGGAAACATGATTAAACAATAAGTGACTCATCCTCACGGAAATATTATAGCATAAAATCACACAAAGGCAATCTAATCATAAAATATGGTAGTATGATGGAATCATTAATAGATAGGAACATAAAACATCACATGGAAGATAAAACTGACAATAACGATGACAACTATGTAACAACTATCAAAATTATTAAGCGGTACGAAGCTCTAAAGAAGAAGGAAATTAAATTAGCCAGAATTCACTTGAACTATATGAGAACAAAGAAATCAACATTACCATTGGTATCAAGTAGAGCTCAAACAAAATAGAGGTAATCAGATACTCTGGTTTTTCAGGATCAACCAAGATGTTTACCAACGTACAGACCTTTCACATTAAGATGTCTCGGTATATGACGTTTCTTGGAAAAATAATGCCAGAAAGGTGGAATAAAATTTTGAAAGCCATGGACGATCTATCCAGAAGGGCTATGGAATAGATTATTGGGGATGCATATTATGACTATAGCTTCACAATGCGCACCAACAGTGACATTGTTGGTATGTTTATCTCATGCATGCTGAGAGTAGGTTATACAAAGGCAGAAACTATGGAGCTTAGTAAGAGAGTTTACATCAATAAAATCCTCAAGGGTATGGAGAATGTTGTTAGTAGTATAAATTTTAATCAGATGATTCCATACCTAGAAGATTACATGAATGCAGCAATAGGACAGTTGGAATACAAAGGCAGAGTTAAGCGTAGACCATGCCTAATAATCAAAGATATGGATATCTTTGATAATAATTGGGAACAGGTTAAAAGAAACATCAACTTTCTAATTACCTGGCAGCATGTGAAGGACGTAACCGAGCCTAATTGGCTTATGCAGTATTTTAAGACAGAAGGTTTCAGTATTCCCATGGAGGTTGAACAACTGGATATGGACCAGATCCAAAGCAACCCGCCACTGTTTATTAAGAAGGGTTGGATGAGCCAAACTCCAATAGACAAAGGTGGACAAAGGATTTATGAAGACTCATACGAGGAAATAATGATCATAAAAAAGGAGTAAAATAGTCAGACCAATACTTGAAGGTTTTTTGCTTTAAACGGAATTTAAATAAATATGTAAAGACATGCTTTAAAACTTTATAGGAAAGGACAGATAGTATCAAGACAGACATGGAAAGTATATGGATGTACAAAGAGTATAGAGACTTCAGAAGTTTACAATGTAACGATAGTATTAATATTATATGTCATGAATATCCTTTTAACAGGGGGCGCACGTACTAAGGTAGAGACAATATATATATATATATA
>MU226234.1:2357099-2378218 GCA_018584345.1 Thuja plicata
TACACGTGTGTGTATACACACACACACGTGTGTGTGTGTGTGTATATGTGTATGTGTGCAAAAACAAAGTTCCAATTCCTATTCCAATTTTGTGGAACCAAACGCAGAATCTGCATCTTCTCAGTCACCTTCCAGGTGAACCAAACAGGACAGCGTAATTCTAGAATTCATTTTGAGAATAGCCCAATTGCCAGAATGGATTCAATTCTAGAATTGGCAATTCCAGCATGCACAAATTCCACGAAACAAACGGGCCCTAAGTGTGTTTTGAGGTGAAGGAGATGAGAGGAGTGCTACTTAAAAAAATAAAGCTAGACCCATTCTCATTATTGGACACAAATTAATGTTTAGGGTTCATTAAAAGACAAAGAGTTTCAATAAGATTTAGTACATGTTTGAGTGTGTAGGAAAGAGTACACATGGTACTACCCAAGTTGATAGTGACTATCATAAATGACAAAAGATGAGAAAATATAGACAAAATAGAAATTTTGTTCTTGGAAGAATTATATCCATATAAAAATGAATATATTAAAACAAACCATATTTCAAAACAAAGTTGAAAAAATTAAAACCACAATAGTTATAATGAATATAACCAAATAATAAAAATTAAATATACACTTTTGTTTCTATATTTCATGCTTGGCCAAAGTTCTTGGCACTTTCACATGGAAACAAATCTCACTTATATAGACCACTTCTTGTTACTTCACATGGGAACACAATCTCACTTGTATGAATGAATGAAGGTATTTTAATGACGTCCACAAGACCAAACACTCTATGAGATCACACATCAAAGACCAAGATCGTTTTTCATGTTCTTTTCAATATCAACCCTCCTGTTATGAATCTGTATCAGAAAACGAGCGGTCTTGTGCACTCTTGTTTCATCAAAAAATTGATATAGATAACCCACCTTAAAATTGTCTTTATACCACTCACAGATATCCTGATAGACAACACACTTGAAAATAAAGTGTCAATCTGTTTCAACACACCCTTTACTACAGAAATGCATCTTCTTTCTTCGAAACCTCCTTAAAAATTGTCCATCTACCCATCTCCGCCAGAGATGATGGGATCCCCGTTCTCAACTACGCCACCAACAAGCTTAGCCTTACCTTGATGCCTTAATCTCTAAAACAAGTGCAAATCTTTGAACAAGATAGGTTTGACGGTCCATAATGCCCGTGCACAATTATTTAATTACTTTTTATATATTTCATACGTCCAAAATCCCATTAAACTCGTGACCAATTTACCAAACAAACTAAAATTTAAATCGCGCCAGCTGTAATCTCAACATAGAATTATCGCCGACCGATTGCTCCCGACGGCACGCGAATCTTTAGCGTACTGGACGTAACCGTCCCAGCCAGTTATCGTCCAACGAGCCTGCCACGTGTCCGGTTACCCAAAAAAATCGTTTGCTAATCAAACAATTAAAAGTTAAAGGTGTCCCTTGTGCTTCCCTGTTGTTCGCAAATTCGTTCTAGTGAAGGGCGCGAGAATCGAACTCACCACCTCGAAGAAGGTGAAATATCTATAATATCGCATTATCTTTCTATCACGGGACAAAGAATTTCTGAAAAAAGCGAAGCAAAGTAAAGCGCCCAGCAACCCTGAGGTCCGGAGTTCGAGTCCCTGGCGTGGAGATGGATCCTCCGCGGCAGCATTGTTTCTATTATTTCACAGTTGTGATTCTGAGCTGCTGCTTCTGTACTTGCAGTGCGCACAACATTACGAAGGTGCTGGCAGGGCACCCGTCGCTAGGGCTTTTCAACGAGTACCTCACGAAGACAAAGATCGCGGACGATGTAAACAGTCGATCTGTGGTTACAGTCCTCGCAGTCTCCAACGCATCCGTGGAGGCAATGCTTAGCCGAGGTCACGGGCTTCAATCCCTGAAGCACATTTTCACCCTGCACGTCCTGCTGGATTACCTCGACAATGCCAAGCTGCACAATATTCGGAGAGGCACTATGCTTTCGACCTCACTCTTCCAGGCGTCTGGAGCCGCGAAAGGAATGAACGGCTTCATCAACATTACCGACATGAAGAAGGGCGTCGTTGGGTTTCGAGCGATTGCGGATGGCCACGGTTCGAACCCTGACGCGTACTACATGAAGACGATTATCTCAGAGCCCTACAATCTTTCCATTGTGCAGATTAGCAACATGATTGTGCCGTCGAGAATAGCCGAAGCGCCAACAGTAGCTCCCGAGGAGGTAAATGTTACGCAGGTTTTGATCCGCACCGGTCATGAAACCTTCGCTCGGCTTCTGAACCAGACCGGCGTGCTGAAAACCTATGAAGAAGTCCTCGCCGCCGGCGGCCTCACAGTATTTGCCCCTAATGATGGTGCATTTCGCGGAAAAATGATCAAGAAGTTCAACGCCCTACCGGCAAATCTTCAGGCAAAGCTGCTGGAATACCATGCGCGGGAGGGTTACAGTCCGTTAGGGACGCTGCGGGCTTCTAAGCAGAATCTTACGACCCTGGCCTCTGGTGGACGACTTCGCTACTCGCTTTCGGTGACTAAAAATGGCGAATCTTCTGCAAAAGTGCACAGTGGCGTAAATACTGCGGTCATTTCAGGAACCCTAATTGATGATCAACCTCTGGTCGTTTTCTCCATTGATAAGGTTCTCCAGCCTCTTCAAATTTTTGGCACAGTTCCGGGCCCGGCTCCTGCTGAATCCCCCAGCGCGAATTCTCCTCCGGCTCCTCCCAAGGAGGATTCCGTTGTCCCGGCGCCGGAACCTGACAGCGATTTGCTCGCCGACGACAAATCCAGGGCTAATCGTAACGCCGGAATGTTGTTGCCTGCCGGAATTGGGATCGCTGCTCTTTTGCTAGCAGCTCTTGGTCACATGTAGACAGACGGCGACTTACCTGTAGGTGTGACTACTGTATGTGTCTCTGTATTCCATGTATTTTTTTATTCCAAGAATTTCTTAATTTTTTCTTTATGCAAGTCTCGACCTTTGTGTACCATTTGTCTGTGTTAGCTTGTACGGCCTTCCTGGTGTGACTCCGATTCTGAGATCTATATATATTTTAGGCGTTTAAGCGACAGCTGTTATTTTATTTCTCATCCCCAGAAGATTTGTCGCAGTTTGGCTGAATTACCGTCAATTTGCGTGCTTTCCATTTAACTGTGGAGAGATATCTGGGGCAAGAATATCGCGCCCTGTAGATTTGATGCCCCCTTTCTGTTGATTTCATTCCCCAATTTTTAATTTGTTCAGATCTTGGTCAGCCAGAGGGGAGGGAAACGTTGAGATCTGTAACAACTTCACAGCTTTGGAGCATCTAGTGTTAGTGGATCTCATTACGAAAATAATGTTATACTATAGGCAATTAATAGCAATACCATTTTAATAAATTTATGCTGAACACTATATATGAGGAAGAAGATGGCTCCGTTTAGATTAATCAGACTCTTTATTTTTCTTACTCTAAGTAGATAATTTGAATTTTTCTGGCATACTTCCAAAATTTATATAACATTGTTCAGAGGTTCTATAAAAATTGCTGATTCTTATGGCGGCATCATATTCATTTAAGTTAATGATTCTTATGGCAACATGTCCTTTAGAGTTCATGATTCTTATTGCATTATATTCAGATCATGGTTATTATGTTATAATTTTTTTCTAAATATTGATGTAGGAAAACTTAAAAGGAATTGAAAGAAAATTTGGAATAGTTTTGAAAGAAAATGATTTATCTGATATGGTGGTACAGTTGAATGGTTTCAAATTAATCAAATTAATCTATTAAACAGCAAATAATTTTATTTAATGCAAGGTTTTGACATGATAAGGGATCTGGGAAATCAAATTTTACTCTTGCAAGTTTTCTTGACATTATAAAGGAGGAAATTTTACTCTCTGCAAGTTTTCTTGACATTATAAAGGAGGAGATTGGAATTGTGTTACGGGATTCCAAATTTCCAACATTATAAAAGAGATGAAGTTAAAATTGTATCTTAAAAAATCATTATAAAAATTTCAACCTAAATAACTTTTTAATTAAAAGATCAATTTCTGAATATTTGTAATAATTATTAATACCAAACTTTTAAAAAAAATCTATTACCTTTGTAAGGTGCATAATAAGAAGTTAAACTAATGCAACTGCAAAAAAGATTTCCATCGATATACAATTAGTTTTTCAAAAACATACATTTGAAATTGGAGCTACATAAATTTTTGGCTACCTAAAAATTTTGCTTGCAGAGGGAAGTTTATTGCATACAAGATAAAGGGCCTTTATAGCATGTGTAATGTGTTTTTATTGAATGAAGTTGTAAGAAATAACATAAAAGAAAAATAGTTCCTTCAAAATTGGAACTGTAATAATAACAAAAAGTAAAAGATAATAAAAATAATAGAAAGTAAAAGATAATAAGAAAATTTAATGGCAACCAAAACTTTTATAATTTAATAACTCTATAATAACATAAATCTATAAATACATTATCAAAAATCCTTTAATAAATAACAAATGTAACAAACTTCAATTTAAAAATGCAACGACAATAAATAAAAACTATTATAATTTGTAAGTAGACATACTTTAAAGTTGTCTTGCATTATGGATCTCAGTTGATGTATTAAGATATCACTTTTATCTATTATGCTACTTGTGACCTTCCTTTCAAGAGTATAAGTTCTCCACCACAAAGAAAATATTTTAAAAATTATTTCATTAATTGAATTTGAAGAATCATAATGAATAAGATCATATAAAATTATATATTAATTTAAAGAAAAACAGAAATCATCAATAAAGACATTAATATGACAGATAATTCAAAAAAATTATTAATATTATCTGTAATTTCTACCATTTATTAAAGTGACTCAAAAATAATTTCACAGAACCTAATATCATCTTCAATTGTCCCTTTTGTCAAAAGTAAATTGTACAGTGACCGCAAATGGCAATAAATTCAAAATGGAGACCCTTTCCCTGACACAAGTATTTAATAAAAGTAAGTGGCAGGGATGGTGGGAAAGCGATGGTGTAAGTGAGGCGGTAAGTATAATTGTATGGAGGGAGCTTTCCAGTCATTCTTTTAATTAAAATAAAAAAAGCGCCGCGATTTAAGGATAAATGAGTATCGCGGGCGTCGCGTGAAGGTATGTATGAATGTTGACAGTGACAGTGATAGCGATAGCTCCTCCTTTTCGATTTTGGAATAGTTTATTATGGGATTTTTTCGCTTACATACACACATTCTCACCCTTGCGAATAATGTTTTCACAGACATTCTGGTGTAATGCGTGTCACGTGAATATTGATTACTTTTTCTATTTTATACGGCGTTCAACAGATGCGATACAGCTGTTTGGCTCTTGTTATTATTGATAGACTCCAAACAAGTCTTTACAGGAATTATAGTAATGTAGTAGTTAGGAAGGTTTTGAGGAATTCAAATTTAGAAAATATTTTAATAATAATAATAAATATATATATCGTTATGATTGCTTTCAGTGGTCAGATGTGCAATTTAGTGTACATGACCGGATATACTGATGATGTGGAGTTTGGACATTAAAAGTGCCGTGTGGAGTTTAGCTATTTTTATTTTATTTTGAAAAGTTGTTTAAAACGTTTGATCAACTTTGATGAATAAAGAAAAAGGGTTTAGGATATTAGATTTGTTTTTAATTGATAGTTTACTTAATATACAAACTATCTAAAATGTGAGATTTTATATTAGAAGAATAAATATCTTTATATTACATTTACACAAATACTTTCTTTAAGGGCAATTTACGAAAAAAGATATTAACTTGCAGAAATGTAAGGACGGGTCTTTCTTACAAGAACATGTTAAGTACTTATATACAAACAAAAATCTCACAAGTGAAATATTGAAAAAACTTGTAGAAAAAGAATCTTTCGAAAGGAGACAAAAAAGGGTCGAGGACTCAATATGACCCTCCAAGGACCCTTCCATCCTGAGATAGAATAGATGTCTCTCCATAATGAGACGAAACATGTGAATGGCTAAGAAACCTCAAAAAAAATATTCTACAATGAATAGGATCATAAATACCCCTGTAAAGTAAAAAAGAATTGTGAATAATTGTTGGAAAAATATTAACTACAAAACAAAATTGGAAAAATACAAGCTAAATAATCAAATTATTATAAATAATGATGTAGGCTCTAAATTCGGTATGCATTGAGATTAGGAATTACTAATGGTTGGTGTTCGTCTTTAAATTAGAGTACTCTATCTTGGCTATGGATCAAAAATGAGTTTGCTATTGTCAATTTGTCTCATATTTGTGAACATGTCTGAGTTGTAAGCTAGAGCATTATGTTTTTCACTTTGCCTAGTTTGTTGTAATTTCTTTTATTTATTCTAATAAATGATGGATTGTTGGTATTTATAAATATTTTAGTAGGTATATAAATATGTAACAAGAGGACATAGTCTCCTAGGTCAACCCATAGAAACATTTTTAAATGATTGAAAACTAGAATGAAAGAATTGCATAATAAAAAAATATTATAAGAAATATACATTGCAAATACTTAATAATAATATGCCACTTTGAGAGGTCAATCTCCTAAACCATTTTGAGGGGGATGCATCCAATGCCTTAATAAGAATACAACACTCAATGTGATGATAATAACTAACATTTACCTCTTACATATATCACACTCATCCCTTGTAATGCCACCCAAGTAAATTAACTACCATATATAGGACTATATTAATGGTTACATGGCTTAATTAAGAGTTAAGGTAGTCACAAGTCAACTATTTCTAATGTTGACTAGGAAAATTAGCATTAGAAAACATGAAATTGAAATGCCAACAACGAAAGCAAATTTCATGAAAACTAATCTAATCACATCAATAAGATCATCAAAACAAAGTAAATAACATGATAAATCAAATCTAACCAATAATACTCCTTTGATGAAGCCCAGTTGTTTTTTCTTTCTCCTCTAATATGATATGTTGCTCTCAAGTAGATAAGTGCACCAATTAGATGAAAGCAAGTATGGGCAATAGATGGAAGTGAGAATACTCAAAAGATCATGGCTGCAAGAATGAGGCTAAGGAGGCCAATATATAGAGGCTAAGGAGGCCAATATATAGATTTTCAATTTTAAAATTGACGCCAAGATTGAAGACCAATCAACGATCATAATCACATGTGAACCAATTTTGGCAAATGACAAATTGATGAGTGATTTTAGAAATGGGAGAAATTAGGGAGCATGAATTAGTGGAGACATTTATTTTCACCATACCCCTGTAGGTGCTACCCATAGTGGGGATTTGAATATCACACTCTGTGTCTTTGTCACTTTATGTGTTTTCTTCTTCTTTCCAACAATGAATGTTTTTTGGTGTATCGTGTATTTATTTAGAGAAATAATATTTCCCTAGTCTCCCAAAGGAAGAGTTTAAAGTGTTCTAAAAGCTTTGCATCGACGCATCACCTCAGTTTAGCTTTCGCTTTGTTTAATCCTCTCCCTTTTCACCGCCATCGTGATGAAGAGCCGATTTCTAAAATACCAGAGGTTGTTTCACACATCACATTAGGTCCCACGCCTATGCAACTTTCCAACTACCTTTTTGTAGGCGTGAGCCTCTTAGAAGTCGACAATATCAGTGTTGTCCTTCAAGTGTCAAGATCATACTCAAGTTCATACTGCACCAATTGAAGTGTGAGATGATTATTTAATTGAGAGAACATTCTAAATAAATGCATTTAATGCCTTCAAATACAAAGGCATACAAAAATAGTTCATACAAATTTGTGTTTAGCTTACCATAAACAAGAAAGGTTAAAGGCAAGGATCAACTAAAAAACAAATTTAAATTTATAAATTTGATGAAGAGAAGTCCATTGATGCAAGGAGTTCCCATAGCCGTAAACGTGTCCCAAGACAAGAAATGGACTAAATTAAAATTTGGAATATACAAATATTAATGTATATATTGGTGTAATAAATAAGTGATTAAGGCCAATATGTTAAAATGTAGAAACAAATAGATAAGATAAGTAGTAGTCTACCCATACTTACTCAATTTATCATGTCTTATGTATCATACGATACTCTCATCAAAATAAATACAAAACTAAATTTTTTTTAAAAGACCGGACACAAAAATTTCATCATAAAGAACAAATAATTATCCAACAAAACAATAACGTTGATTGACAATGAATTCGACTTTTAATTCTCAAACTTTCCAGCACAGCAAATTTATGCCAACTTAAAATGTCTTCAACTAATTTTCCCTATTAAAGTCATCAGAAGCTGTGAGCAATAATAACAAGCATTGAACATAATTTTACTCTCACGCTCGACTAGGAAAAGTAAAATACCAATTATTGAACGGTGCTCTCAGGGATTGAAATGGACGGGTTCATAACTGCACCGACATTTCGATTTCTGATAAGAAAAATTGGCGTCGTAGGGTTTCGTGGAGGCCCACGGGTCGAATCACGGTGCTTAATTCATCATTTGAAAATCGAAAAACCCCTTCGATATTTTGATTATTCATATCAGTAACCTAAACGTGCCGGTACGTTAAATCTTGAAAATGACGGACATTTTGGTTCAATCCGGAATCCGGATACATCATTGTCACCGGCAAATTTATGAATAAAATTCTACACACTTCTAACAGATCTGCGGCTGCAAATTTATCGAAAAAATTCAACATACCGTGAGCTATGGGAGGTATCTGATGTAAAGTTTTCAAAATTTGTTTGAAATTTCGTTTATTTGCTGCAGATTTGGGCATAATTTCGACTTATTGCAGCAGATTTCGTTGATTTTTATTGTATGATTGCATTTCACATCCTGTCGATTCCAAGTAGAGCTGTCGAAATTTGTTACAGTAATTTTTTCTGTTTTTCACGAGCGCACCGACACGAAATTCTCCTTTTTTCATTTTCTATTACGCCAGATTTGACAGCCTGAAACTTTGAGAATGACCAAATCTTGTCGCTCACAGTCCTCTTACAACTCGTTGCCCCATGTGGAGGGCAATGCCTGTAGCAGTAGATGTATTTTTGGTGTATATTATTGTTCTAGAAGGTTTTTATAATTTTATTTATTTAGGTATTAATAATATGTGTAAGTATTGATTATATTAAATTATTTTTTTAATCTTGATAGAAGAAATTAGATATTCATTGTTGATTGCAGGTATATCAATTATTTTTTTAATCTTGATAGAAGAAATTAGATATTCATTGTTGATTTAGTGTGAGTATGTGGTGGGACTAAAAATATTTTGATATAATTTTTTATTTATTTGTAAATTAAAATCATATATGAAATATTGTTTTGAATAATAGGCAAAAACAAGTTTTGAAGGGACCTAAAGTGTACAAAGAGAAAGTTATTCAATTAAGTATTGTGAATTGGAAGATGGGTGGTACAAGTTGCAAATGTTAAAAGATTATAAATAATGTGAATTAACATTTAGTGTATTTTATTAAATTTTTTTAGAGGTTTATTGTTATTGTGCCATTGTTAATATTATAAGTATTGAATGCATAATATGCATGGTAAGTATAGATTCATGAATGTTATTGAATGTATTATTTTACTATGTGAGATAAATTGACAAGAATAACTTATATAGTTATTCCATTATAGAAACAAACATTATGAGCTATTTTCAACTACTAGAGCCAAGATATAGGGTTATATATCGTCGTCACGTCTGTAGCTATCACACTCTTGATTAATGGTGGAGGATGTCTCTAATGGTGATAATCTGTAATCACTGTAATAGAGAAACATATTGATTTTTTATTGAAAAAGTGGATTTGATAGTTTGAAGATTTGAAGTAATAGAGTGTGCACTTAAATATGTGAATGATGGTGTTATTGAGTGAATTGAAAGTATATTGTTGATGCAACAAATATAGTATTCAAGCCACTTGTTATGTTTGGATTAATTAATTACCTTTTTCTCCAAAAACCTTATGAACTTTAAATCATAAACTAGTTTGATCTCTTGTCACATTAAAGTTGTTGGTAATGACTACGTGGGTGGTCATTATTTTGTATATGCAATTGCCAAGAAATAGATTAGAAGCTCTTGGTATGAGCTATCAAACTATGTAGTCAAATCTTGAATCCATATCTTCGTAGGATTGAATTGTAATTATCAAATGATCATTGTAATTATAATAGATTCATCTTGGTCTTGTTTCCATATCTAAAGTTAAAAAAACTCATTATAAGATTGGAACACTCTAACTAATGCTCTCTTTGAGACTTCCTAATTTATCTTGCAATGTTTTCTTTAAGATAGGGAACCTACAGTTATTTAATCTTTATAAGCACTTGCTCTAGAAGTAGATTTTGATTGTTTGTAAACCAACCTGAGATTCATGATTCGTGATCTTGAAACATATATCCTTACATACAACAATGAAGACAAATAAATTGGATTCATTAGATGTTTTCATTGTAAATGTACCCCTGAAACAATAGTTTATATATGACATGATATAATATGTTAAATATGTAATTATAAATTTAACCAAGTAAATCTAAGAAATAAATAAATAATTATATAACAATTATTCAATATTGTGGCTTACAATTGATATTATTTGGAATTTCTTTGATAGTTTTTAGGTGATTCTATGGCATAAGTTGCCTTTATAAAAATAATGTTGCCACATAAATAAAATTAATATAAAATTTTTAACATAACATGGAGAATGGTTTGAATTGTAAGAGTTAAAAAATATACATTATATTTAAACTTTGTTGTGTATAATATTGTACAATGTTACACGCGCACGCACACACGCGCGCGCGCACACACACGCGCGCGCGCGCATGCACACCCACACGCGCACACATACACACACTTCTATTTATATATTTCCTTGGACCATCCTCAGTCTTCTAGAGCTATTACACTACACTATTATCTTTCTTTCGTAAACTCCTCCTTGACCAACATGATTGCAATTGCACCAATGTTGTGATGTTGTGAATTGCATTGATGTTCAAAGATGACAAATGTAAACTATCTTATTTGGTTACCCTAATTGGACTATATCCAATTCAAACCTATTTAGAATGTTGGGAGGCATTCATTATATGTCTTGGTTAACTTACACATTTGATTTCAACATAATTATAAACCAACTTGTAATGTATACATTCTAGTATTTTAGTGGTGTAGCATAAACATTAGCAAATACAATAGATCACTATTTTGATTGTAATGTTAGACGCTTGCAATAACTAATGAGAACAAGATGCAAAAACATGAGTTAATTTGCATGAAAAATGTTCCACCAAACTGGTATTCTTGAGCTTTCTTCCACTGTCCTTCTATCAAATAACCAATTTGTGTGTATTTCATGTATTAATTTACCTTTACCACTTGATTTAATATGATAAAAAAGTGACAAATATAAATATTTTCGTTTATTTGACACCTAAATCACAATGGTCTAAAATTAGTTTGACATTTGGTTTTGACACATTGCTTGAATTCAAGCATTGATTCACTATTAGTAAGACATTTATATTCTAAATGAAGACATCTCTAGTTCTAATTCCTATAGAGTTCTCTTTTTCCATGTTTTTTTTGGTTTCTTGAAAAAATATAGGCATGAGTGAATTTTTAAGGTTAGCGACTACAATTATTATTCCACTTGGTAGAGAAAATATGTACATATTACTCTATGATTTCTACCAATAATAAAATGGTATATGAATTTTTTAGGGAGAATCTAATTGATTTTTACATTTCAATACATTGCATTTATCACATAGGTCCCCTTTCAAGTAGGATCAATTGCAGGTCTTTATTTGTCATGTTGTAAAATGTACCCCTCAAGCTTATAAATAGCATATGATTCTCAATTATAAATTTCATGCATTTTTTACAACAAAACATCTTATGTCCTAATTTATAAAAATAAACATCATAAAATCTAAAAAAACAAAAACCTACACATACAAGATTCAAACCTAAACTTCAATGCCTTACCAAAAGCACTTACTACCAATGCTATTATATCATGCTTAGTCTATAAAATACCAATCCATATAATTTATATATTTGGAGTGTCAACTCCCTTTATTAACAGTTAATCTTTAACAATAATAATAAATATATTCACAAAACATTGAAATGACTTTTGCAATTGCATTTTATTTTAAACATATACGATTTTATTCACACCTTTGAAATATTTTTTAGCAACATGGTTGCATTTTCCAATGCCTTTTCTACATCAGCTTTTTATCATGACAACTTGTGTAGATATTGATGATTTGACCTATTTAACTCAATCATCGTCAATATTGATATCCTCTACAATAGTATCATATTAGCATCAATCAAGATATCACCATACATGCATTGTCCCTATTCCTAAATCTTCTATAGTATATGATCCATCATACTAGTATTAATCATAGTCTAGCATTAGCTTGGAGATCTTTGAGCATCCATCATGGGCATCATTTCATTCTTTCGATCATGTGTAGAATTCAAGGACTTTCATATTACTTTGAATATATCTTCCTATCAGGAATGAGAAGTCCTCTTGCACTTGTATTTGTGGTGTTATTTATTCCCAAGTTGTTGTCTTGAGAGCATGGATCATCTTCATCATCTAGTGTCGAGCATCTACCAACACTATAGGAATTATTATAAGGGGAGAATGCATGGTTTCTCTTCACATATCAATTTTGGGAGGAACTATATCTTCAAATGGAAGTTATTCCTTCTCAATTTGAAGGGGTGTTACATGACCTTTTCTTTTTCTCTTTTATGGGGGATTTCGTATACATTTTAATAGAAGTGGGCCTTACGGGGTCATCATGAGTCCTCCCTTTTACCACTTACCTTTTTCACTTGTATATTTATTTATTGTCCCATTTCTCTTTTGGAGATGAATTTTTTCCCACTGGGTTTTCTCATTTTCTCCATTTTATGAGAAATTTGTACATGGGCACGTAATATGGCCTAGTAGTCGTGAATTATTATCTTGCATACATCAATCCTTAATATGCACTTAAATGAGGTGTCAATGTATATAAATTCATTATACATCTAGTTAGATTATCACCTTTCTACTATTGGCCTATTCACACTTAGCTTTAGTTTACTTAATTTATTTCATGCTTTGGTCTCACTTCGTAATATTGAGACATATTTCCTCGTCATTTGAGACACCTAATACATGCATACTTTCCACTTTCTCACACACTTGTCAAGTGAGCTCACAAGTTTTGTACCTTTAGAGGGGTAGTCAGAGTTTCATTCCTACCTTCTCCCCTTCTCATCCTTACCTATATATGCAAGGTTTATCGTTATATTTTACACTATTTTATATTTATAGACATGCTATTGTGTTCATTGTTTTGAGCTTGTGGAAGGTTATGAATTGGCACTTTTAGAACTTGGACGACTCCAACATATTCGTTAATAGAGAAAAAAATTATAGTTGCATAAATTTCAACTAATTTGTATAACCATACTAATTACATTGATAGCTAACTAGAGTTGCCCAACAACAACTAGAAATGGGTTAACAACTAACAAAGACTTACTGACACTCTATAATTCCTTATTGAGATTTTTTAAACACTCAATGACACCTAAACAACATGTGTATGGTTCGATTATGAAAAGTTGACACTTACTAATAGTTTATTGATGCACTTGTTTATGTTGGAGCATATATTCCAACAACCTCCATTAATGCTACAACACAAAAATAATAACATAAAAATAGAATAATAGAAAATATATTATGGAAAATGTGTTTGAAAATAATTTTTCTAATAGCATGACTTATTCAAGCTACTCCTTATACGTATAGTCACCAAACTATATTCCAAATTTTGGATATCATTGGAAATCATTTGCATATGAAGTATCTCATCACCCTGTTAAAGGTATGACATTGAGCTTCCATATTTTGGATCTCCTTGAATCATTGAACATCAATCCTCACATATATATCTCATAACCCTAATGATTTAGATTTTCTCTAATCCATAAGAACCTTACCTACTATTGAGTATTTATCAATCCTTTTACATATCCATCCATAAGTTCAAAATATTGGCCTTATCAAAATAAGATAAGTGTCTCATCTTCAATGAATTCCTTTTCATTATCAATATTTGATGGTTCTTCAACAACTGTACTACATTTATCGATTCTTTAATTTTCCCTTTGAGATTTTCCATGTCAAGGAACTAAAAAATAACTTTTATCAGTCCCTTGATTACATATCACTTTAATTTGCTTGCTTCACAATGTTATATGATCCTATGCAACAAGATTTTCTTTGGCAATTTTCACTAAATGTTCTATTGCATGCACTTTCTACAAAATCGTTCGCACTTGATTGACTCACACACCTTTAATCCTCCTTTTGGTGCCAACATATTTCTTCATAATTATATCATCGATTGGATTTACACTCTCAATGTAGAGGGTCCTTCAACCATGGCTATTTCTTCATTTTGGTTACATGCAACATTTCACAATGGTGCCTTTTTCTATGAAGATCGCTCTATTCTTTTCTATGTAGATCGCTCTATTCTTTTCTAACAGTAGAACACTGTGCAATTGATTTCTCTAACAACTAATAACAAGATATATAGTAGTGTTCTATGTACTGGCCCAATGATGAAATGGTTTCCTATAACTTGGATCAAATTCTAAATTAAGAAATAAAACAACAAACAAAACACTCACTGCATATTTCATTAACAAAAAATACAAATATATAGTTGCAAAAATATCAACTAATTTCTATAATCATGCTAACCACATCGACAAATAAGTAGAGCTATTCAATAGCAAATTGTAATAGATTGACAGTTAATCTAGATACTTAATGGCATGTTTACAATTCCTTATTGAAACCTATTCAATACCTAATGACACCTAAACAACACATGTATGGTTCAATTATGAAATATTCTACATTTACTAATAATTAACCTTAATTGTTTATGTTTGAGCATATATTCCAACATATTTATGCTTCATTTTTCTCTCCAATATATTTTTATTGATATAATGTGGCTTTTGTGCATAGAAAATATTTATAATAACAAAGCACAAATTCAATTTAATTGTTGGATATTTTTATGAGGACATGTAGAGGAATGGTGCAATATTTTAATGGTGGGGCTTTACCACAAATTCAATGTTTTGATGAAAAACACTCGAACACAATCTAACTGGAATAATTTGTAATAATTTCTATGGATTGTGAAAATTTGATATCATTAATCAATTCTATTATTTAAACTTTTTTTTATGAAATGTAGAGGAATGATACAATATTTATAACGATCTCATTAGCTTTTGTACTACTAATTAAAGTTTAATTTATAGGATGTCACCAAAGAGATACCAACATTTCAAGATTCTCTAAGATGCTTATTAAGGTGGTAACTTTCATACACAACCATTTATATGGTGGATTATAAATATATAAAAATTATAATAAATTATAATGATCATAAAAAATAGTAAATAATATAAGATGTAATATTTTTTAAAATTAAAGAACAAAATTGAAACAAATTTTATAAAGTTTTCAAACAATATTTATGTTAAGATTAAAATTTATTAGTTTTTGATTAAGGGTAAAGCGGGCTTTGAAGGGATCCAAACCCCTATTTATAAAAAGCAAAAAATATTGCCATAACGAAACCCACAACCAACTAGCAGCCAACACCCAACAAACACACAGTGAGAGACAAGCAACTAGGATGCCAACTCAAGCAAACTGAGAAACAATAAAGTAGGTGCATAAGGGCCTCAACAACCTCACCTTCCAGCTTATTTAGGCTTTGATACATATTCTTGATTTGCTCTAAATAATTCTTAGTCTTCTCAACAAACTTTTTGAGGTTTCCATGAGTGTGGGTACACAGACTCTTATCAACAATACTTTGAATTCCCATATCAATATTTTTCAAATCAATAAAGGCACCATCAGGGGACTTAGAAACTTTTAGCTTCTGCCATTTTTCAACTGAGAATTTTATGCTCTTAGCATTTTTATGATTGACCTTAAAATTGATGCTGACCAAATTCACCAAAGTGTTAATTACCTTCTTCATTTTCGCCTATAACCCTACAACATGCCATTCATAGCTGATCTTTAGAATGCTCACATCCTTCACAAGATTCTCTAGGATTGCTAACATATTCTTCTCATCCTCCTTCAACCTAGAAACTCTCTCAGTTTTGGATCGATATTTGTTCTGAATTGAAAAAAAATGTTCATATGGTAATTTCTAAGAACATCCATTTGGATATTTTAAATTGGTCCGCCACAACATGTGTAGAAACCCCAACAAGTCATCAAGGTACTCTCTTTTATAGCTCAAAAATACAGAGTCCTATAAATAACAAGGAAAGGGGGTTGAAGTACCTTAGCTCTATGTTGTGAGTAGGGTGGGGGGGGGAGAAGGGGATCTCGNGGGGGGGGGGGAGAAGGGGATCTCGGGCAAGACATATTTTCTTCCACATTCATATTAAGGGTGTCCCTAGTATTAGGGTCTTCCTCCTCCAACAAGATACTCCCCCCCCCCTTGATCTTTTGCTTTCAAAGAAGCCTCCTTGGATGTTAACTCATATATAGTAGTCCTTTCCTTTTACTCTTTATATCTTTGTCATCTTTCTTAGAGGGGGCTTCCTCATCCTAATAATTAGAACCCTCGACATTTTTTTTCCACTCCTCATCCTCAAAATATTTACCACTCATATTTGTATCCATACCTTCTCTTGACTCTAACCCAAACTCCTCTTCATCTACCAAGGCAATGGAGGCATTCTTTTGAATTTTAGCTTCTAAATTGGAGGGAAGGGCTTAAATGATATATTCCATGATTAAGAGAATCAAACCCTCATGAATGAGGGGATTTATTTATAATAAGTTAATGTGGGGAGGGAAATAGGGTTCACTAGCTATAATGGACAAACTAGGAAGCTTAGGTCTGTCTCCTCTTACATTGGAAGGAAGAAGATCCACTAGGCCTAAAGAGGGATGAATCACTAAGTAGATACAATGATCCTTCACTATAGGGAACTATGAATCTATAATTTTGTATGAATAATGTGAGATTGAGGGATAAAATAGGTAAACCGATGGTTTTCTATGTGCATAGGGAAATTTGGAATAAACAAGTAAATTCTCATAAAAAATATGGCAACAAAAAACTATCACTGACCTGCAATCTAAATTTGGGGCAGAAATGGAGGGACTAGGGCACCTTGGACGACTTGTTCCTAGGACTGGGGCACCCTATTTGACCCATTCCTGATAATTTCTGATCTGACAAGTTGAAGACTATATCTATTCATGTCACCTACACACAAAAAAGAAGGGAAATATTTTGTAAAGTGGACTGCCTAATTCAAACCATGATTTAGGTATTAACCTTAAAATTGAAATGAAATATAGACCAGATCTGAAAATATAAATGTCTTATACCTTGATGATGCATGCTCTTTGGATGTAATCTCAAGTGTTAATCAAATAACACGACTCCACAAAAACCTAAAAGGAAATCATATAAAAAGGCATGCTTGTATGAAGATTGTTGAAGCTTGTTACAATGAAGAATATGATGGGATGAAATGCCTTGAATGTTTGAAATCTTGCTCCTTGAATGCTTAGATGTGAAATTGCAGTTCAGAGCTCCAATTGCACTTGAGATATTGATTGTGGATGTCAAAATGCGGGAGAGAAGCTTTCTTTTATACCTCTCACAGTATTTTACGGTGTAAAACACAATGAAAGTTGATGTAGGTTTAAAATCCCTAGTAAAATAAAGTAATATTTGAATGGGTTCAATTTGGGCCTTATCATCGAGAAATGAAGCACCCAAGGCACCTCGTTCCACTCAATGTGATCTAAAATTGGGACCTGAGATCCTATATGGAAAAAGGAAGCCAAAATTATATGTAGAATGAAGTTGGGAAAGCAAGAACAAGTGTGAAAGGCCATACATGCTAAAATAGGGCCTAGATAAGCAAAAAATTGCATAGGGGTGAAATTTTATGATGCTTCATTTAGCCCCCACTTTAGCGAGAGTATGAGCCTACATGGATATTCATGGTAAAGTGGAAGAAAGAGAGAGATGATCATGGGAAAGACTGCAAAGAGATAAAACATCACTAAGTTTAAGAGAACAAGCCCCAAACCAAAGATCTCAACTCATACAACCACATGCAAGGGAACACAAAAAAAATAAAGACAAAGGAAAACAAAAAAATGCATACAAAAAAGGGGTTAGTATCAAAAAAGGCTCCAAATCAACTAGTTGAAGAGACCTTGATGAACAAAATGTCTCAGTCGCTAGTATCACACTTGATATGTTATTGCAAGAGCATGAGTGGTCATATGTAAAGAACAAGAGCATACATCAAAGATGAGACAAGACTCCAAGATCCAACCAACTAGAAGAGTGTGTTATTCTTTTGGGATCGTGAAGGAGAGACGAAAAGGAAACCATGAATTAGACAGGTTAGTGAGTTATATTATGCTAGATGATCCATGAAAGAGCACATATACCACTGGACAAAAATTTGTGTTATGTTGTGTGATCTATGAGACAAAAGAGGAGGAAGAGTAGAAAATAATCTAGCAAGTTATGTTATGCCAGTTTCATTCATCCCAAGAGAGATTACAATGCAAAGATGAAGTTAATAGTCTATAAATTTGTGTTATGCTAGTCAAGCCATCTCAAGGATAACCAAGAAAGCATTGTATCTGTGTAAATACACTATAAATGGTGCAAAAGGATAACCAAGGAAAGCATTGTATCCAAGGAAATCCACTAAAAATAGTGAAAAATGATAACCAAGGAAAGCATTGTATCCAAGGAAATCCATTAAAAATAGTGAAAAAGGATAGCCAAGGAAAGCATTGTATCTAAGTCAATCCGCTAAAAAAAGTGCAAAAGAATAACTAAGATAAACATTAAATCCAAGAAAATCCACTAAATCAATGCAAGAAGATTATCGGGTAAGTGCACAAAGATGGGGGACCAAAAAGGGGGTATAAGATGCCACTTTTTTTTTATGAAATCAGCAAACTCTGAACTTCAACGAGAAATTGAGGATTGTTACACTCAAAATTTTAAAATGTGACGAAAACAAGAGTTGTTCTACTCTGAATCTAGTTTCTAAACTACTAATTTTCTTTAGAAATGGTGGAGATTAAGGCCCTCAAAAAAGGGGAGCACAAAAAGTGGTCCTACTTTTTGTGAAAAAACATAACATAGCGTCTAGTGTGCTCCCCCTAAAATGTTAACTTTAAAAATAAAAAAAATTAATCGCTCTAGTGAGAAATTAGCTAACACCACCTAGTTTATCCCAAATTTTTTTGCTTGATGAAAGTGTGATTTTTTGCCATTTTTCGAAGTGGACACATCCTGAAAACGTGAAATTTCTGTGTGCTCCCCCTAGAAATCATTGAAAACTAATTGAAAATCAAAACTTCTTTTTTTTTTAAAGTGTGTAGAATGGAGTCTAAATTTTGAAAATGTAATTTTTTTCAAAATTCAATGAACGAGCCAAAATCGAAGCCCAAATGAATACACGTTGGTTTTTGACAAAAATTGGACATACTTAGAAAAGAAATTAAAAATGAAAAGCTGAACATAATGGGAATTCAAAATAATTTACATCGTTAGCTAGCTATCAGAGAGATCTACAATATCATGTCGTATAATTCTATTGTTATTGAGCCACGTGTAAACCTGATAGAGAGCACACAAGAAAAAATGTTAATTTTTTATATGTTTGCTGGAATACACGTCTCAGGCCTGCTTGAATCCTCCAGGCCTTTGGGCTGGAACTCCAAAGCAAATCCAAGCCTTAGGGTTGGTAAATATCAATGTCGTTAAAAGGGCGTGCGCCCTATACTCACTATAGGGCGTATGCCCTATAGGGAATGCACCCTATAGGGCATACGCTATATAGGGCATGCACCCTATATTAGACACAAAAGAAAAATGTGTGTGTGTGTGTGTGTGTGTGTGTGTGTGAGAGAGAGAGAGAGAGAGAGAGAGAGAGAGAGAGAGAGAGAGAGGATTTATACAAATATAACATTTAAGTACAAGTTTGATACATTTAATTTCTTATACTTTAAGTTATATTTGTATATATACCTTTCAGGATGTTTGAGATAGGTTTCAGTTTCATAGGAGTTAAGATGCAGATTTTAGATTTTGGGGATTTAAAAAAAAATATATGACTTAGCCAAATTTCAGGCACATGAGGGTTCCTTAGATTTATGAACAAGTTATGGAACATTGTGTTAATGCATGTGGAAATTTATATGTTGTACCTTATGAATGTTTATACATAGTTTTGTTGGAATTATAAGATGTTACTCATGTGATTTTAGTACTTGTCTTATGATAGAAACCATAATAGAAGGCTACGACTCGTTCGGGTGGCCTGAGTGCACCAGAGGGTTCCCTAGACCTATGAGATGGATCTCTCTCTCTCTCTCTAGAACCCTAAGAAAACATATTAGGGGTCCTAGTACACATTAAGGGGTCTTAAGGGGTCATATGACACATTACTGTGTATTAGGACCCATTAAGATCTCTCTCTCTCTCTCTCTCTCTCTCTCTCTCTCATAAAAATAGGCCTTCTTAAGGGGTTGTAAGTGGTCTAAGGGGTCCTAGGACACATTAATGTGTGATAAGAAACCTTAACAACCATTATGAATCTTAAGATGTAGAGAGAGGGGTATTCAAGGGTCCTAAATGTTCAGAAGGGGTCCTAGGACACATTAATGTGTATTAGGACCCCTTTTGACCCTTAGAAAACCTTAGGACCCCTTACCATTCATTAGTATATGGTAGGGCGTCCTAAGGGGTGATAAGGGGTATAAGGAGTCATAGGGCACATTAATGTGTCTTAGGACCCCTTAACAACACTTACAATCCCTAAGATGTAGAGAGAGGGGTCTTCATGGGTCGTAAGGGGTGTTAAGTGGTCCTAGGAAACATTAATATGTCCTACAACTCCTTATGACCCCTTAGGACAACTTACAACCCCTTATCATACATCT
>MU226234.1:2391307-2404860 GCA_018584345.1 Thuja plicata
CCTTATAAAGGATGTCGAAACCCTAAACGGGCAACTGCTAGGAAATAGAAACTTTCCTAAGACTAAAGAAACTGCCTAAGTGAAACTTAAGCACTAAAGAGCAATTGCTAAATTACTCTAACAGCAACAATGAATAATATGCTGGGATTAAATGCCTTGAATGCTGAAAACTTTCTTCTTGAAAGCTTAGATGTAAAATTGTAGTTGAGAGCTCTAATTGTACTTGAGATCTTGATTGTGGATGTAAAAATGAGGGAAAAAAGCTTGCTTTTATTTCTCTTACAATATTTCAAGGTGTAAAACTCGATGAAAACCGACGTGGGTTTAAAATCCTTACTAAAATAAAGTAACTATTGAGCAGGTTCAATTTGGGCCCAGCCATCAAGGAATGAGGTGCCCTGTTTGGCCCGTTCTTGGGAATGGAGTGCCCAAGGCATCTCGTTCAACCCAATGTGCCCTCAAATTGAGACCCAGGGTCTTATTTGAAAAAAGGAAGCTAAAATTACATTCAAAATTGAGTTGGGAAAGCAAGACTACATTTAGGAGGCCATACATGCTGAAATAGGACCTAGATAAGAAAGAAATTGTACAAGGGTGCAATTTTACAACACTATAGTTAATAAATTACTTTTTCTTAATATATGTTTTAAATATATACAATAAGAAAAAATATTTTAATAAAAAAATCAGTGAGATTCGTACTTTAATTTTTAATATTAGCTTCTTGTACCTAAAATGTGTTCATCTTTGGACATCCATATGAAGATTTCTTTAGACAATAGGAGACCAAATAAAATTGAGAATTTTTTTATAGAGGTTTCTTAGATATATTAGAGTTTCCTAAATGTTTTTTTATATTAAAAAGCATAAAAACAATGGTGTCAACCCTTACAAAGACAGAGCAAAAAGATCATTTAGAACAAAGTCAAGAAAAAACCATTAATAACACACTAGAAGAATAACTAGTAACCCATATCAAGAGTGGGTAGACAACTTACTCACAATGTGGGGAAGAGAATAAGAAACTGAAGAATAATCTTGCCTACGACGACGAACAACCATCCAAGTAATACTATCACTAGTATCCCCACTACAAGCGGTAGCAAGTGGGTAAATCATCTTTGTGAATTGTTAGCACAAGGGGAAAAGTGCTAACAATGTTGCACATCATTAGCCAAGGGTTGGAGCAAAGTAGGAACAACAAATGGAGAAGGGTTTGTGTGACTAAATGGGGTCGCACCAACAACAAGAGGTGGAGGATCCACAGGGTCTGAGGATGCCAAATCAGTAGTGGGAGCATCATCCTAGGGTGAGTCATCATCAACCTATGAAGAGTCATCAAAGGAAGAGTTAGAAGCCAAGATAGTCAAATGATCACCATTAGCATCCTTCCACCATGTGGCAACACCCATATGACGCGAGAGAGCAATCTGTCATTAAATGACTAGTAGATAAGCACTAACGATGATGAAAGGGGAGACCCTTATAATCCAACAATTTAGTCCATGGCCTATCTCCAACCATGAGAACCACATTTGCGGGAAGAGGTATGGAGATGTCAATGTCAACCAATATGTGTGTATTTAGGTAGAGAGACCCATGGAGGTCGTGGTATCATCCACCTTTAAGAAACGACCAATAGAGTTGTTGATTGCCTCAAAACAAAAATTCTCCCAAAAATGAAGGGGAAGATTGGGAGGAAGAACCCACATTGGATGCACACTGAGTGGTTCAAGAAGAGTGTTGAATGAGACTATCTAGGGCTTGGTCGTAAGAGAGTGAGTCCCCCAAGCCCAAAACTTTCTCAACACTAGACCTTAGTCATCAAAAGAAATTAAACAAGTAATAAAAAACCCATAGCCTAAAGGAAAAGCTCAATGTTTTCAGAAACTAAGGGTCTCCAAGAATTTGTCAGCCAGTGATGAAGGTCCAGTAGAGAAGGCCATAAATGAGAAAATCTACAAACCAACCTTCAACATTGGTAGAAATTCATATTATCCACCACATCAAGGCTACAAACTTCCATACGGAAGGTCTTGGTACAAACAAGAGGTCAAGATTTCCCCTTGGGAGGAAGAGAAGCAATAGATCCAGAAACATGAGCAAAGCTTCACCCATCAGCAACACAAAGAGGCTTTGAGGGGGGGGGAACTTTCATTGCATTAGAAGACCTAGGAACATATCTCCCAGAAGAGGTTCTAGTGCCAACAAGCACCACCTCAATAGAAACTCTCGCACCACCAAGATCAAATACAAGACATCCTCATAAATCTTGAAACTATCCACAACCTGGGGTGCAACAAGGGAACCCTATAGCAAGATAACATAGCTTGCAATGACACTTTCAACACCCAACACCCCCATAGGAGACCCAGGCCCAAACAATGTTAATGCAATAAACTTATTCAAAATGTAGGTTGGGTCGGAGACGGTTGCGAGAGGCTTCATCGCAACAAATATTGGTAGGTGATTAAGAAAAATTAAAAGATCTAAAGAAATACAATTCAAAATGTTGATATGTGATTGATAAAAACTAAAAGATCTAAAGAAATACATAATAGAATTGAAATTCTATATTTTTTAGATTAAATTTTACATTTTTTACAATAATAAAAAAGAAAGGAAGGATATTACAAAGAAACGATAATAAAGCTTAAGATGCATTCATGCATGCATTTATTTTTTAATCAATTGATTGAATATATAATCATCTTTGGGGACCATTGTACCATGCTCTTAGAATAATGGCATTCTCCTCCTAATCATTGTTTATAAGTAATTATGGTTTAGAATATTTTCTTACAATCATAATGGTGATTTTGACATATCAATATAATCAAACATTGCTTTATGTGACATTTATTTCAATGCTTTTATATGCCATTTAACAAAAATTGATCATTTTACTATTTTATTTCCTTTGCAATTATATATAATTGTATGATTATTATTTTGTAAGCTATGTATAAATGTACACTCACCCGCACACACAAATATATGTATGTACACACATGTGTGCGCACACACAAATATATGTATGTACACACATGTGTGCGCACACACAAAGACATTTTTTGTTGTTGTATTTAAGTAGCTAGGGGAAGAGCACTGATTACCGCCCATGTTCCAAATTTTCACTCTTTGCTCACCCAACCCCCCAATTACTAACTTTAAAGAAACCCAAAAAAAGTGATAACTAAAAGCCAATTTATAAATTTTACTTGTACCAATAGCCTCCCATGTGTACCCTTTGTAGACTTTAATTAGAGTTGTGCAAATTTATTAATACCCATAGTGCATGACCACTAGGGCATTTGTCAATGATTATTGGCAAATTTGATGGTGGTTGTAGTGCACGATATGAGGACATATTTAAGTAGTTATTGGGTGACACTTTGAAATTACCACTTTTTGACCCTTGCGCACAACATAGATCCCACAACGTGTCATTACTATGCAGAATTTATATGTATGTATTCATGAGTATGATGGTAAGTTTCTTGATTACACCATTCATCGAGATTCAAAACTTTCGATGTTATATAAGAGATGAGACCCGAGCCTTGAACAGATTTTACAAAATAGGCCTCATTCCTTTACTTTTAGTCAAAGAAAATATCACTTATTGGGTACTCTCTCCTAGTACTTCTTTTTATTTTCTCTTTTTATAATCCAAGGGTATCCCCATTGCACTTAGTACAATTATGACTCAACCCAGCGATTCCAAACCATCATTTCCTTGAGGTTACTTGTATGTCATGTTGGGGAACGAAGGGAGAGTTGAGGTGAGACTAGTCCGCTGGAGTTGTCAAACAAGCCTGAACCATCCAAAAAGTTGATTAATCAAGGCGAAGAGAATTGATCTTAGGACCTATATGGGACGAACCCAAAGCCCTTAGCCAACAACACCACCCCTTCGGGCTCTCTCTCCTAGTACTTCTAATACTAACAAATTGAAAATAAAAAATATGGGAAGCGTACCTCTAGCCATTATAGCTTACTTCACACACCCACAGATTCTAAACAACAAATCAAAGTTCGACAATTATTTTTGAGTTTCTTCACATGCAACTTAACTACTTATAGCTATTGTTATGACTTCTAGGTAGTAACGACGCACATTGTGGTATCTGTTATGTGCATAAGGGTCGAAAAGTGATAATTTCAAAGTGTCATGCAATACCTACTTTAAGATGCCCCAATAAGTGTGCACTATCACCACCTAAAAAATTGTCACTACTTATGCACAAATGTCTAAGTAATTGTTCAAAAAATTCTAATACTTATACACAAATGTCTCATCGTCATTCAAAAATATCCCATAGTCGTTTTAAAATGTCATTATTGAGGTATAAGTGGGTGGCTATTGGTACAAGATATATTTATTAGTGAACTTTTAGTTAACATTTTTTTGGTTTCTTAAAAGACAATACTTGGAAGGTCATGTGTGTGTGGAGTGTGTGGCTATTAGAATATGGGTTGTAACTGGTCCTCCTCCCTAATATAACTCAGTTTTTATTCTAATTTAGAATTAAAAGTCGTGTACTTGGTTTCAATTATAAATTACTTTCAAGCAACGTCTATCCAGAAATTTTGCTGATGTTGTTGTGCTGGATTGGGGCTACTTGCTGGCAGTCTGTGTTGGGTGGGTTTTTTGCCTATCTCTTGGTCCCCCAACTGTCTTCTTTAGGGTTGTGCTATATTTTCCTATATTTATGTTGTTGTAAAGGGTTACGGTTCCCTTCAAAAACTGTTTTACCATAATAAAAAAACGTCTATCCAAAATGATTGTGATTAGATAATTACTTGTCATTTATTACTTAAATTGAAAATACAATATTGCTAACTAAACAATAGCTTCTGGTTTTGATTGTGTATGTGTTTTTTGCATCAATGTTTCCCATCACACACTGTGATCCATCATGGGAATGTGAGAGAGTGCAGGATATGTGATCTTGTAATTTTACATCTCCTACACTCTCTCACATCCTGCTGATAGATCACAGAGTGTGATCCATAACGTTGATGCATAAACACATATACAATCAAAATCAGAAGTTATTGTTTAGTTCTAATAGATTGTAGAAATCTGATAACTTTGATAAAAAAATTATAATTTTTAAATTGATTAATAAATAGCAGTAAATATCAGTTATGTCCGCCAGATAGCCATTTCGATACTTCCAGGTTTTCAATTGGCCGCCTTCTGCAAACTGTACTATAATTCAACTATTTAATGTACTCTATAATGACAAAAATAATGTGTTCCAGGATACAGCCAAAAGTTGCCCTTCAATTTAAAGACCAGCATGCGTCATGATTGAGAATGTTTAGTATTATTGCTGCTCTACAGTGGGCTAAGATTTGATCTTAGCCCTTGATTCTGCGGGACATGAAATATAGTGCAATTACATCATCTATCTTCTCCAGATTCGAACATGGGTGGCACTGTCAAAAGAAACACAGGACTGATAACTGATAAGAGTCTGCAGTCCTGAACACGGAAAGACTATTCTTTTACCTTTTAGGGCGATGGGGACAATTTGTATATATATGTGGCTTTGAGTAACTTTCGTCCTGCCCATCATTATTGGTGTGTCGTCCCTTAGCAGGCACGCACATGACCGACATGGCCTCTCGTCAGATCCAAATCAATTAAACAATATCAGTTTTGCGGATGGAAGTCGACTGTACTCTCAACAAACAAATCACATTATTCAATCTACTTTTTTATGGGCATTAGGTTTCACAGTTCGAATCACATGGGAGGAGGTTCTTCATTTATAATTTTATCACCTAAGTTCTTTACAAAATGTATTATTGATCAAATTTTAAAAATTAGAAAAGCTTAATTTGTACCTTAAACATTTAATGGGTGACCATTTTGGATGATCCTTGTCGTTTAAAAAATTCAATGAAGAAAGGAGATGAGTAGTTGGGAAAGTAAGCATGGGTGGTGAGAAAGTTGGCGTCCCTATCCTCAGGGTTGCAACCATAACCATAACCATAACCGTTTAAAAACTGAATTCTCCAAACTATAATGGCTTTCCAGGCAAAAGTCGGCGCTTTTCATGATCTAATTTTGTTTTACTGGATGAAAATATTAAATGCATGATGTAATTTAATAAATGTCTAAAATATTTTATTAAATAAAAAAAATTTCACAAACTTCTAAAATGCCACCTATTCACCTTGAAAAATGATAAGTTGCAAAAAGTAACTTTATGATTATTTTTATTTATTTTTTATTTTCTTTTATCTTTTTTTTTTTCTTCTCTTTTTTTTTCCTCTCATTTTTTTTTCTTCTCTCTCTCTCTCTCTTGGATGATGCAAAATTGCTCTTACATCCTAAATGCTCCTGCATCAAATATCTCTTTGATTCAAAGCAAAAAGGGTGTTTCTTGATCGAAGGAGAATGAGAAGAAGATGTTAGCAATCTTGGAGAGTGTTACAAAGGATGTTAGTGTTTTGAAGACCGACTACAAAGGGTGAATAGCAAGCTTAGAGGCCAAATGAAGAAGGTAAATGGCAAATTAGTGAATTTGGTCAATATCAGTTTTAAAGCTATTCAAAGTAGTGTTGAAAGTGTTAAATGCCTAGTTGAGAGACGATAGAAGCTCCAAGCTTCTAAATCCTCTTAAGGCACTATTGTTGATTTGGAAAATTTGAAGTTAGTGATCCCAAGTGTTGTTGACAAGAGTCCCTGCACATGTACGCGTGGAAATCTTAAGAAGTTCGTTGAGTGGACCAAGAATAATCTGTAGGATATTAAGAAATTGTATTGAAACTTGAATCCGCTAGAAGGTGAGGTTGTTGAGGCTCTTAAGCACCTCCATTAATGTTTCTCGAGTGTTTTGTGTTGGCATCCTAGTTTTTTTTTATTTGCTATGTGTTCGCTACTAGTTGGTTGTTGACAGGCTATGAGTATCTTATTGGTAGCATTTTGTATTTTTCGCAAATAGGATCTTAGGGTAAGTGCAAGAAGTTGGGTCCCAATTCGGTGGAAGTCTTGTGGACTTGAAAAATGCCTCTAGAAATGGGTACCCATTTTGTTAAAAAATGGGCACTCGTTTTAGGCTCGAACACCTAATCCAAAAATTCAAAAAACAAGTGGCCGTTTTTCATAACGGGTACCCATTTTTTTCAAAACGGGTGCCCGTTTTTCAAAAATAAAAATAAAAAAATTATAATTATATTTAAGAAACTCATTTTTGCATGCCAATTTATTATATTTAAAAAATGGGTACACATTTTTAAACGTGTGCCCATTTTTTAAAATTTAAATTTATAAGACCACCTTGTGCATTGGATTTCGGTTCGGGACAGGCTTGGTGGGACCAAGCGTATGCTTGGACCTCCAAAATAATGGCTAAAGCATTAGAATACCAAATGTTTTCCTTGCCGTAATTTTTTAAGGGTCTTCCTAATCAATTTTTTTTACGAAATGAAAACCCATTAGAACTTTTACTGTCTAGATTTCAAAAATATAAATTTCATAGTGATATGATCAACTTTATTATTTTTACAATATTTATTAATCAAAAGTGGTACATAAACTTAAAATAGTAAGGTTCACTAAAATTTTAATAACTTTTTTGTTTTTACATTTTTTGAAAATAATTTATATGACATCAATCTACATAGAATTTTCTTGAAGATTAAAAAAATAATTTGAAAAATGTGAAGTTTTCATCAAATTATGGTGGTCGTACACCAGAGGTTTCAAAAATATATTTTATAGTCAATTAAAAATTAATTAAAAAATATTCAATAAAAAAAAATTTATCACCAATCTTTGGTGTCTTGGGTATCTTTCCCCAAAAGGATTCACAAAAGTTCATTTACTTAGGTCAAAATATGATGGTCGTACACGTGTGTGGTATGGTCCTGAAACAGGCATTTTGAAAAACGTAGTTTTTAAACATGTCTACTAAAAAATAATTTCTACCACGTGGGTATTTAAATAATTTTCATATTTGAAAACTAGACTCCTAGCACTACATTTTCTAGTAGTGAAGTGTTTCTAGATTCAATCTCTAAGTCCCTCAACTTTTGACATCAATTGACAGAGAATTTGAAAAATAGGGAAAACACTTCCACTTTTTGCCCAAAAGTGGGACTCAACTTCTTGCAGCCACCCTTTAGATCCCTTCAAAACCTAATTTACCCTTAATTAAATATAAGTGAATATAAAAGACTAGAAATTAACAAAACTATTGACAAATAATAAACAAAAATAAAAAACCTTGAATGACAACCAAATGAACAAAAAGGAAAGAAATAACAAATTAGTGAAAATAAAACTAGCAATTAAAGGCAAATAGATAAGTAGAGACTGGAAACAACTTAATGATTCAACAAAGGAGAACAAAAGGTGAAAAGGACTTGATAAAAAAGACACCTCCAAGAATAGTAGTGAATTGGAACTAATCTATTAATTATTTGCTACGAGACCTACTCCCACATATAAATTAACAATTCATTGACTCTAGTCCATTGATTGTTTAAGCTCTTCTCTTTCATATAATATAAGTTATCTATAAACTAGGTCACCCAATATCATATATAATTTTTTTTTTATTTTTTTTATTTTTAAAAAGCTCTCCTTTTCTTTCCTTTCAGTATTAAAATTAATCATTATTTTTATCAAAAGTTTTAAAGTGAATTGATTAAAAAGTAAAATATTTTTCTTATATGAGGTATCTAAAATTTCAAATAAACAATATCATCTATGATTTAGCTTTTTTCGTTTAAGATTTTGATATTATCATAATATATTTTCTACGTGAGTAAAAGGGTTCTAGTGTATATGTAAGTTTTGTTCAATGTCTCATATTACATTTTCTCTATACACACCTAATATGCATTCCCCATATTTTGATCATCATTACATGATAACTGTCTTCTAGATATGTTTATAGTATTAATTAAATGAAGAATTTTTATTTAACTAACCTAGATTAAATTTTTCTTATAAGGTTTATTGAGTAAGTATTAAATTATTCAACTAAGCAATATAGCCTTTCATCTAATATTAATTCACTAAATTACTTGTATTTATCCATTTAATTTAACTTGTTCAACATTTTATTTCAATTTCCAACTATAAATGAATAAATCACATCTATTTAACTCAATCATATCTCCAACACTCTCCCATAATTTAAAACTAAATACACAATATTTATTTAATTCCTCTAAAATCATCATCATCATTAATAGGATAAAAAAATTAAATATAATCAGTTAATTAATTGTTTGCACATTCCTCCACCGCTTTGATAAAAATAATCAAGGACACAATTGAATAAGGTTCCAAAATAGATTTCATATAACTCTAAGTACACAAGGCTCTAAAAATAACTTTTTTGATCTCCACCCTTTATCAAGATTTGGTCGAAACTCGACCCTACGTCTCTACTCTATCATTGACCTAATAATGTGCACCAATCACATAATGTCATTTTTCACCTTCTCATTCTTCCTTGCATGAGGATCAACTCTAACCCTCCATCTCACAAGATCTAAATTCATCCATTCAGCATATATGAAATTTAAATCGATCTATTCACAAGCCATTTTCAAGGAAGAAGATTTGATGTAACAAGGTTATGTTGCAAAATTGGGAACTGCAATCACTCCAATTGTCAACAATCATTTGGAGTACAAAAGTAGTCAAAGATTTGTTTGGTAAGAGGTTTAATATTTTCTTGTCACTTTTTGCATAGTTTTTTTCTATTGGAGGTGCATATTTGATATAGGATATGATGTTTCTATCCTACTTTTTTACCTTAGATTTCAGTGTATACAATTTGACATCTTCAGTAGAACCATGTCCCAAGGTAATCCTTGTCCTTGTTTAGTGTTTTGAAAGGTTTTTTGTCTGTTTAGTTATGAAATTTCTCTCTTTTATTTTGGCGTATTTAATCAAAATTTCTCTTTTTAATTTGGTACATTCATACTATCAAATGGTGTGTCTAATCTATTAATTAAAGTAGTTGGAATCACCCTATGTCTCATAAATAATTAGTAACCTAAAATCCCAAGCCCTTAGCTTTTGGTATAGGGGGTCTACAGAATAGTACATCTACATCAACTCGTAGTATATGTGCACCTGACATATCTCATGTACAATCAAGGGCCTTTAATTTGGTTTTTGTGCAAGTACAATAATTTGCAACACACTTACAACACTAGTAGCAAATGCACACTCACAAGTAGTGCATGCACTTCTTTGCTTATAAAAGGCTTCTAAACTCAACCAAAGAACATGTTTGCAATGGAAAATAAGATGCTTCTATATTTCTACAAATGTTGATTGAGATTGGGACATTTTTAATCCTCCACTTTTTCAACCTCTAATTCTCAATGATTTTTCATGCCAATAAAATCACAAAGAAACAAAATGAGAATTATTTTGTTCAAAGAACAAATCCCTACAACATAGTCTGCAAATTATGGTCACAATAGATTAGATATACTCATTAGGATGATTGTACCAAGCTATGGATTTAATGCAAGGCAAGTATACACAATCTACAATCTTGAGGGATTCAAGCAGAAGACCCTTGATCCTTTCATTATAGATATGTTCAATCAAATGATGGTAGATATCATTTCATTGTAGATATATATTCATGCACATCAAAATAAAAAGTTATACACAACCTCAAATTGCCCCCATTGACACATATTTTTAAAGCTTTTGTATCATAAAATAATGCCCTTTTTTATATTTATCAGTTGTCTCGGGGAAAACAAACAAAAGTAGCTACCAAAAATATGCATTATATCTCATATTTCTACCTATTTCAGTCACACAGATCTTCGCCCAAAAATAATCAGGTAGGAGATTGTGTGTTAGGGTACCATTAGAGTTATCAAAATGTGCTTAGTTGAATATAGAAATAATAGAACAGTGTACAAGAAAAGTTTCTATTCTACAAAACAAAGAGAATGCAAACAAAATAATAAATGAACAAAACTCTCTTACCAACATCTTCTTGATCTCACGTGTTTGACTTTGGTTGATAGAGGATAAATGTAGTTGTTCAAGAAACCAGCATCCATCCAGCCATCAAAATCTAAATCTTTCCAAAGAGAGTTTAAAAAAAACTAAGCCCCTCCTTGGTAAGATTTTAGAATCTGATAGTTGGATAGACTCCTCCATTCAAGAATTTCAACAACATGGTCACAATTAATTGGCTAGGATTTATTTGATTGGTTTGATGGGTAGGATTTATGATTGGTTATATTTAGAATTGATGACTTAGATTTAAAATTAATTTTTAATTGGTTTATAGTTGGAAATTAATGTTGATTTAATGATTTGGATGGCTACAAATTAAATGGTGATTGGGTTTGAACTTTTAAAGAATTTTAAATCAAGAAAATGAATGATATGTATATCGGATAAATGTTTTACTTTTTAAAAGAAGAGGGGATGGTGGACATTATCTTAATTAATTGAATAAATAGATTAATTTATGAGATAAATCTAATTAATCAAACAATCTAGTTAATTAATCAATGTTGGAGAAAGCATAAGATTAATGGCAAGAGTTGGTTAAGATACAAGGATGTATTTTAGCTGTCATCATTACAAACTCTAGAATGCACAAGTCAAGGTGATAAGTGATGAGCCCTCATTTTGGCATTATATAATTACTTTATTTTATCTTTAAAAATTTGAAATATTTTAGTAATTAATATGACTGGCGATAGACTAAAGACTTACATGTTTACTCTTTTGTATCTATACTTACCTAATTAAGCGATAAATTAGAAATGATAATTAGAAGTAAATGTTTTCTTTGCAAGATGAAATCAATGATAGATGTTGTTTTTCAAAAAACTTGTATGTGATATTTATGTTCCTATTATCATGGATTTTGTTTCAGTTGGCAAGTAGTCATTTTGATGACTTGGATTTCTGATCTTTGTTGTTGGCAACGTGGAGCTCTTGATTGCTCTGAATCCACCAGTGTATTTATTGCTCCCAAGTTTATTATTTTGGCTATAGACGATACTTCCAATTTCATTGTTGATTGATGAAGAATGTAGTTTTAGAGTGTCTTATTCCAATTACTTATGTTGTAACTATTGCTTACTATTGGTGCTCTAGTTTGAATTTCGAAATAAGGGTACATATATCCATCTATTCCAGGTAGTAGAGTCGGTAAGAGACTAAGTTTTAGTTTTCGAGCTTTTGATTTTCCTACAATCTGCAATTCAAACGTTGTTGTGCTTCCCTTTGGGGGCCCATTTAATGCAATTCCAAGGAAGTTGATCTAAGTTCCAATGTGTAAAGATCCCTCTAGAGGCAAAGCAAGACCCATACTACCAAAGGAAGGTAATCTCTTTCTAGTTTTCATTTTATTTCGTGTTTAATAGATCTTAATTTAGTTCAAGTTATTTTTAGATTACTTGTTGTAGATCAATCATTAGATTATTACGGTTATTTACATTGATAGTGCAATCTTGTTTTGAATAAGTAAAATCAAGTTTTGAAAGGACCCGAAACCTTTTACAAGATCTACGAAAGATAAAGCGTTAAGAGGACAAAAAACATCTATGGAACACCACCTAGCAACCCAAAGGGAACGAACAAAGCCCCCAAAAAGAGACAAAGTTTAGACCAACAAACCACAACAAAGGGCAGTCAAGATTTACATTTATGCCCGCTCTTATGTGAACGTAAGTTCATATCAAAAGAAGGCATGGAAGACTTTGATTTCTTTCCTTTAACTGTTGTACATCCATCCTTTACCTTCTCATCTGCAATATGCCAATCCAAGGAGGAAGAGCCCCCATACCATGTTTCCCCCCTTAGAGAAGCAGGGACAACATAACCAGAGACAACTGAACCAGAGACAGCAGACAGGACAGCTGACCCAGAGACAGCAGCAACATCACCCAAAAGGACAGCAACACCATTCTGAACTACAGCAGCATCTGTAGGACGTGAAGCAGAGCCAGTATCAGAAACCCGCACATTGTCAGAGACAGAAACCTTTCCCGCATCAGACAAAGGGGGAATGATAGCAGAGTCTGGAGCAACAATCTGAGAAAAACTTCGCTGAGAGGTGTT
Organism: Thuja plicata; assembly: GCA_018584345.1. NCBI lineage: Eukaryota > Viridiplantae > Streptophyta > Pinopsida > Cupressales > Cupressaceae > Thuja > Thuja plicata. The sequence continues at coordinate 2,404,398 of MU226234.1, forward strand.
CTTCTCAACTGTGTAGTGCTGAGAGGGGGCACCTTTCCACCACGAGACATGGCGCTTGGTTTTACCCAAACCACATTTTGCAGCTATATGGCCAGTTTGGAAACATCTTCGGCATCTAAAGGGGATCCCTTCATAATCCAAAGACTGAATCCAGCTTCCCTTAGGAGAGACAAGCTTGATCTCCGCAGGCAAGCCCTTTGAAGCATCAATATCCACCAGAATACGAGCGTAGGTAGAATGTAGGATGTCAATAGATTCAGCATCCACCATTAGGAAATCTCCCAAAGCCTCACCCACCTCCTCCAATAGAGAGTCCACCCAAAGATGAAGAGGGAGGTTTGGAAGCCTAACCCAGATTGGCATCTTGTTGAAAGTATCAGAAGACGGATTGAAGTCCTCATGCCAGGGTTTAACCATAAGCACAAATTGATCATCCCAGCTAAAAAAATGGCTTCAAAGAATG
>MU226234.1:2404915-2420006 GCA_018584345.1 Thuja plicata
AATAATGGGTTCCCAGCTTTTGGAAATCCAAGCATGAAGTTCTGGGAGGCTTGGCCAAAAGCCCCTAAATCTGCAGATAACCGCCTGGTTGGAGAGAGTAGACAAAGAGTTTTCTATCTCCACAACCGTATCCTCCCCTAAAGAAAGAGTAATGGGGGCAGCCACAGGAAAAGGAAAAGGCCCCACAAAACTCTGAGCAGCCCCTCTGGATTCAGAAACTCCAGCAGCAAGAACGGCTTCCTTGGAAGCACCAACAGCAACCCTAGCCGCAAACATATCCGCAACCGCAGGAGCCCTAACAGCTGCAGCCGCAACCGCTTCTGAATAGGCCCTAACACCAATAGTCGCATGAATAGCAGCTCCTACACACACCACAGAAGGATCCGTTGCAGTGGGTGACAGAGAGAGAGTGGTGGACGTAGGGGCAGAAGCACGATGCTTCGTGTGAGGCGTCGCGACAGGCACGGGAGAAGTCGGGGAGGGCAGAGCCATCGCGGGATGTGAGGTAAGGGGGTGATTTGTTACAGTAGATTGAATTGGTAGTATAATGTGTGTCCTAATTCAGTGCTTTTAAGTGCATACAACATGGTATTAGCTTTCCTTATGTTCAATTATATTTTTAATTGATGTTAATGTTAGAGATGAAAGCTAAAGGTTAGACAAAAGCTTTGTTGGGCTCTATAATGGAATTTTAGATTATTTTATGCAATGTTTGAGTTAAATTAGGTGTGTGCTTTACAAATCTGCAAGCGTAGAATAGTTTACTTTATGCAAAATAGATATATAATTTGATTTCAACATGTGTAAAGTAGAGCATATTTTAATTCTGTTTGGTGTGAAATAGGTTAATAATTCCATGATTTGATCTTACTTAGCTACGTTGGATCTAAGTTGAGTCAATTTAGGCATAGATTAAGACAATTGCTCAAGGTAAGTAGTTTGTAGGATAGATACAATGGTTTAGAGTCTCCCTTGGTGAATGAATATGATAGCTCCTGACTGAGCATGACCGAGAGATACATAACACTTTCACAAGTGAAGCCCCCAATTTGTAAGCATCCTTATTGCATATAGCTATAAGACACACCTAATTTGATAAATAAGAAGTAAATGATGCAAGTTGTGACATCAACAACCTCACCCATCAATAAGTGTCCTAGAAGAGGTTGAGTTGGACAAAGTGGTTTATGAACTAAAACATATAAGAGAAAAATTGTTAATTGAACTCATCTACTTAACTACCATCAATCAAAATAATAAATGAGGTGGAGGTAGTGAGATATCCCATCAATCAAAGGAGTTGGCATGTGCTCTTAAACCCTAATTTATCAAAGTGAATATAACAAATTGTCTATATAAATTTAATACGAAGTGGAACTATGCAATTATACCAACAAGCGCTTTATGATTTTCAAAAGTATCATTTAACACCTAGAATGTAAAAATGATAAAATTTCTTTGGGGAAAATCTATGTCTAGTTAATAGGAATCAAGTATGTCAACATAAAGATAGAGGTAGGTAAATTATAAGAACTTGTCTCTATAAAAATGTGGCTTTGTTGTCAAATTAAAAGTTATTTATAGGGTAATATTTTTAAGCTAAGTACCTAAATCTACAAACCATTCTCCAATTCCCAAGATTCATATTCTTGGAGTCTCAAATTTGATGAACGATTAGAAGTTGGAGATTAATTTGATCAAAATTGACCCCTTTTAGATTGTTGAGAACTGACAAAGCTTTGGTTTAAACACTGGTTTAGACACTGTGGAACTAAAGGGTCCTTCAAATGTAGATTTTGTTGATTTTTATTTAAAGCTTAAATGTATTAACACTAGCTAAACTTGTATTTGATCCACAATGCTTTTAGGATATGGGTATTGAAACCAAAGGAGCAATAGCCTAATTAACGACTTCCCTCTCTAATAGATTGGTTAGCTCAAATATAAGCCTCTCAAAAGTCTCATTAGATAAGCATCCTAATTTCATTGGTTGGTATTTGAAAGGTTCTAGAATATACTTGGTGAAGGCTACATACAAGATTCTGGTGTCTAGAAACTTGGGAGGAAAAATTAATAACTTTTGAACAAGCTTTGGCATCGCAAAAGTTGGCCTTAGGTTAATGCTTTCTTATGGTAACTACTTCAATAAATTTATCCTCTTATTGTTGTTAATGTTTTTTTATGGTAACTACTTTGATAAATTTATCCTCTTATTGTTGTCAATTTTACATAAATTTTTCTATTTAGTCTTGACCTTGAGAAATATAGTTATAAAGGTCAAGCATATGTTTATTATTTATTAAGAGGAAGATAGACATTACCTCCTAATGTCTTTGAATTAATTTGGATATCATGGTATTATGTGACTTTTTCTCCAAGTATAAAGAAAGTTAATTTTACATAATGCAAAAGGGAAATATTTTAAAAAGAAGAAATAGCTATATTTATTAACAAGCTATCATAGACAACCATTGTGTGAAGGTTTAACGGTCCAGAGAACCCCTTAAAAATCATGCAATACTTACAAAGGGACTGAGATCCCTCAAAGAATAAGGTGGTTTGGTATGTTTTGGGCACATAAAGGACCATATAGTGCATCTAACTTAGAGTTAGAGTATAACCTCACTAAGGCTTGTAGTGCATGTAGGTATTAAATTGTTTGTCTTCTTGATTTATTCGTACCTTGTGAAAGAAGCTTAATAATAATGTTACAATTATAGCCATTTTGTGATATTGCTATCAGAAATTGTTCGTTTTCTAATCTATTTGTAACTTGTGATAAAAGTCTATTAATAATGTTACAAATTATAACAATTTTATGATATTACTATCAAAATTCCTGATAACAATATCACAATTCTACTCGTGGAAAATATCTCCTAGTTATCAATTATAACCATTTGTCAAATCATTTTAATAGTTTACAAATGACATAATAGTTGCATTATAATGAAACACAATTACAATGATCATTTTAAATGTCAAGCTTCTTCCTATCTTTAACACTGCTCGTAGTTATCAATTATAACCATTTGTCAAATCATTTTAATAGTTAAAAAATGACATAATAGTTGCATTATTCTAAAACACAATGATCATTTTAAATGTCAAGCTTCTTCCTCTCTTTTACAATCAATTGAATGAACTTCAACACTGTCAATTGAATGAATGCATGGAAGATCTTAATGGCTGAAATGAATAACTAGAGATGTTGCCATTTTCCAAAAAAAATTGTTTTAAAGAACGTTCATGCTTTGATTTACTCCTATTTTCTCTTATAATAGTCATTGTTAATTTGAAAACACCTCAAATTGTTTCCTGATTATTCTATGAAATTGTTCCTGATTATTCTATCAAATTGGTCCATGAGAGTTTCAAGAAGCCTTCACGCTTATGTCATCATCTTGGCACTTAATATTTCCCGTACAGCAAGAACATCTGCATTTCTTCGTTTGGTTCTAAGTTTTTTGTTTGAAGAAACAAATAAACAAATTCTTACTAAATAACAGCTTTTATATTAACGACTTTACTCGCAGATACTATCACTATCTCAAACAAATTAAAACGGAATGGCTACAATATATAGATATGTCCAAAATTATCTGACTTCCCTAAATTTACAAGTCATGATTAAAAAATATGAAGTATTTAAAATTTCGAATCGAACAGACTTTGAAACACCTTACTTCATTAATACTTATAACATTAACTCAAATAAAAAATAATAATTATGTAGCTTTTAATAACAGAATAGTAACAAAACATTCGACCATTTAACCAAACAAATAAAGGCGATTATCCTTAAAACTCTGAAGAACAGACCCTTGATATCTTATATTTAATGAAATAATGCGTTCAGAATCATAAAAACTCAGAATTGTACCATACCTGTCACTGCCCTGATTAACAGTAAGAAATATTTTTTTTTTTAATTTTTTTCTGGTCTGTAAATCTCTTCTATTTTTCTTCTGATGATATCACCCGAAGAGGACCAAACACGAAAACATTTGGCTTAACGCCTCTTGTTTCTTTTCCTTTTCCAACAAATTTTTGCATTCATTGAATGTAGAAATTCAGGATCTATCGTTAAAAATATGTTAAGGTTAGATCATAAAAGATTTTCACGACAATGCTTCCAAAAAAATGTATACAGGTTGTGCAACATTATGGCTGCATGAAAAATGCAAGTTTGGAAGGAAGAGTCTAATACTCGAGACAATCCTAAAATGAGACTGGTCGTGGAAAAAGGAATTCAAACAAATATCCAGACTGCTTGGTTTCTTCTGAATAAAAAATATTATTTATTTTGTGTGCTAACAGGACTGACCTCTGTTTGCATATTCTGTTTCTGTCCTGAGTAAAGGTCAAGAAAATATGCAAGTGTTTAAACTGGCAAATACCCTTCGTGTATTAATTGGGTGGCGTAGATTCATTCTAAACTGTTACTTATAGTGTTTTGACCAAGGCATTTTTATATTTATCATTTAAAGAAGTCGTGGCGATCAATTATCACAATTCTGTGCACAACATATATGCAATAAATGGTACTGAATAGCCAAAAGATAAACCATTTTTGTTACTATAATATATTACCAACACCAACTAATTATAGTTCAAGAGTGTGCAAATACTGTGTTCACACTTGTGTTGTCGCCCCTTAAAAACAAGATTTACGTTAGTTTTTATACATATGAACGCGTTTTGGTTTTTTCTGAAATAGACAAGCCCAAATATCAAACCCGACCATAAACAAATTTACAAAAAAGCTGGTACGAGAACAAGCATTTCGAAGTTATGCTTCTGTCATACATAATATTGAGTTACGCTGGGGATCTTGCAGCCTTCGGTACAAAAATTTAGAACATCAAAACAGGTAACTGCCATCACTTTATCTTCCCAATTATCTCTGAAATTGTTCCATCTATATCATGCTGTTTCAGTTTGGTGAAAGGTCTTGGCATATCCTGCATGATAATCAAACATATTAATGCAAATGCGTAGTATAAACCTGAAATGAAAGTCTGAAATGCTGAGATCTGATCCCCATTAGATAATCAGAATTATTGGCGTTGCTTGATAGAAAAGGAATACCTGAAGTGAAAGGAATACGTTTCCTTCCCCATCACGAATCTCAAAACAACCTCTTCTTGGCTGCATAAGCATTTACAAGAATATTTATATGCATAAGGAAAACTTCTGGTAAGATATGTGAACTGAATAATAAATAACTTCACAAGTAAAATCCTGCTATTCACCCCTGAAAATCCTTCATAGTTTCAAACCCTGTCCAACTTTCAAACCCTGTCCAACATAGGGGCGCTTATGTCACACACAAATGAGGTTGAGCAGAAAATAGATTTTACCAGGTACACTTACCACTTTCAAAAAAAAGTGTTAAATTTTTAAATAGCTTTTACTGAAAGTGTGGCTGCTATCATCAATGGTGAAGGCACACTTACCACTTCCAATAAAAGTGTTACATTTTTAAATAGCTTTTACTGAAAGTGTGGCTGCTATCATCAACTATCATCAATAGTGAAGGCAAACACTCGTCAAAAATAATCAAGATAAAAACAGATAGTGCCTTGAACATATTGATATTTATTTAAATGGATTTGTAATGAAAAAGCAAGAAAGATGCAACATAGACACAAATGCAGCTTATACACCATGCAGCTCTTATGGGACCTTCAGCAATTATGTCAAGGAAATCAAAATGCACCATAACTTGATTTGTAAGTTTGAGTCTGAATCAAATGGATTTATATTTCCTAAATGAAGACAAATAAAAGTCGATAAAGATGCTAAGCACTAAAGATACAACAGCAAACTCCATTATTGAGAAGTGCAAGTATGAAATTACAAGAAAACGGTATGATTAACACAACTATAAATGATGCTTACAATGCTGAGCCCCAACTTAGGCAGCATCTGAAACTGACTCAGCTGTTGAATTTAATTAGACTCGGTTTTTACAGATTGAGCAAGACTTGCAATCAACATATGGACAATTCAGCAATGAATTTCATCAATTTATAGTTTTATAATGCAACTTCACCAGATTTCCTCTATGGGGATTGAATTTCCATCTTATAATTTGAGCCTCTGAAAATGGTTCATCTCAATTTCTTGCCTCAAGAACATTATCTCAACTTAATTCACTTTATAAATTGTGACGCCAAAAGTCATATACCCTTGCAATTTCATGTTATGTTTTGCACTCACTTTGGTGTTTGTCTCCCCTATTGTGTTTTTAAGCCATTTCAGCTCTCTGCCTTGGCATTTTCCCTCCCTGATGCCAAAGGCTAAAAATCTCACCGTCATTCCTCTCTAAGTGGATATCACAAGTGTCATCCTTGTGTTAGTCCCTTGCGTTTAGACTCTTTCTGCGCTAATTTGGACACAAATGCTACATGCAGACGTCTACACGATGCAATAGAATCCAGTGACATTTTGTCAACCCTTGACTATTTCAATTGTATTTGTTTCATTCCCTACCACTCTTTCAACCTGCAGGTAACCGCTTTGGAAATAAATTAATAATCCAAATGGCTACTTGCCTCTCTCTTCCCCTCTTTAACCCATTTTTTAATTATCTTTTTCGCTCTCTCAAGCTATCTATCAATCTCTATTGCAACTTGGAACTCTCCTCAAACATTCCTCCATTGTCAACAACACTTGGATCTCTTACCAACACTATGAAGTTCATGTGAATACTCTTCGATACTTTATCAAGATCATGAGAAGTATAGAGGCATCTTGCAACAATCAATTTGGCCTTCATTGTTTCCTTCTCACTTGTGAGGTGACTTGAATTGTTTTACTTGCTCTAACTTCCTTCTATATTTCTATTGTTATTGTCGTTGAAACCCATTTGGTATAGCCTTTGGTACGTGGGGTCACATTCTTCATTTACCAGTAATGTTATTCACATTTTATTACACTCTATTTAGCATTGTTATTGATTTTTAATTCCTTAATAACTTAGGATAAAGAACACGCACATTTCTTTTATCATTATCAAAACATCAGTTGTTTGTAGAGGATGGATAAACCAAAAGGAGGCTTCAACTACAAGCAAGCTCCAAAACAGCCCCAAAAACATTTTTTCTCTTTGACCTATGATGTCATCTAGGAGAGGATATTCAACATTTCGAGAGCTTGTCAATATCTTTCCCTCCTTTTCAATTTTGCCATTTTTTTGTTTGATTAGATAGTTTAAATCTTTGTTATTTTGCTGCTTCTTTCATCGGTGATCTTCTTAAGGAGTTTTTGTTTTGCTTCTTGTACAAATTTGGGCACACATCCCAAAGTAAATTGAGATTTTAGATGCATTCACCATAAAACTACAAGAAATTGTGTTGTCCATGCTTAGCACTGGCATCGAATCCAAGGGCTCTCGGATTTCATCACCGAGTTCTTCTCTGTTGTTGATTACAATTCTTCTTTCCTCCTGTCAATTTTGTTATCTAATTTCTATCAAACAGTAATAATTCATTTCTTTTGCAGTGAGCTTTGTGTTGGCAGTTGGTGTTGTCATTGATGTCAATCCTCTGCTTGCTGATTGAGAGTTTCCTGATATGTGTTGAGACGTTGTCATTTTGATGTTGTCAACCCTCTGCTATGACTCTGAAGATGAGAGATCAGGCAGGATGTAAACCGGATGTGATGATGCTTTGGTATTTGTTTGTTGCAAAAGACAGAAGCTTGTGCAGGTGATTGATGCTGATGGTATTCTTGTTTATGGATCTCCACTTGGTGTTGATGTCTACATGTTGAGCTTGGTGGTGTAGCTGCAGTGTGATGTGATGTCGTTTCCTCAACAGTGGTTGCTGATAATGTCACTGCTCTAAGAAGTTGTTCGGTTTTGTTGCTGATCAGAGTTGTGTTGACAATTATGTGTGTTGAAGATCAGAGTTGGAAGTGAGAGATGGTGAGAAGACTCATATGTTGTGGCAGAGATGATACCATGATGATGTGATATTTAGATGAGAATCAGAAGCATTGAGATGAGGATTAGAAACATGACACTGGTGCGGATGATTGTATGATGCTACAAGCTGGTGTAGTATCTTTCATGTCGCTCCTGGATGAGCAATTGTTGTTACAAAGGGGTTTTGATCATTGAAGAATGTTGAAGGTTGAATTTGCAGAGAGGTGTCTGGTTGGCTGCCTAGAAGAATTGTCTGCATTTGTCTACATTTGGAGCAATGGTCTTGCAGTTTTGGAACATAGATTGCATGTGTTGTGGATGTTGCACTCCTATCTTATCAAGTTCCTGGTGTTGCTGCAAAATTCTTTGATGTATGCATTGTGTTGGCAGCTTGGGTGTCTCAGAACTGGTCCGGATAATGCTCTGCATTGACGTTTATAACATTTGTGCAATGTCTTAATTCGAATTTCCGCTAGAGAAATGTAACTCAAGTATGGTTTTAGTGATGTGCTTCATAATTGTGGTTCCTAGCCTTCCGGTTATGAAGAAGTTTGTTGCAGAATTGTTGTGGCAGCTTGTATCGATATAAAAATGTGAAATAAGTTCTTGGGAACGATGTTTGATGTTCAAAGAGCATCTCTATGTGATCTGCACAGAAGTGATTGTTTAATTTGGTGCTGCCTTGTGTGAGGAGTTGGTTTTCAGAGTTACTTGTGGTTATCAGGCTGACAAGGTTTGTTCTCTTGCTTGCATCATGTTCCTGATTGCATTGGATGATGTGTTGAGTTGGTTTTAGCTCCCACCTTGCCATGTGGGGATCCACATTGAGTGATTTCACATTGAAGATGTGGTTTGGGCTGACTAATTGTATACTACACATTAGCCTGTTCCTGACTTCGGAGGATGTGCACCAAGCATGTGTGATGTTTGGGAGCACTTTGGATAATGTGTTATGTTGTTTTAGTTCCTCTCTATCTCCTGGATAGAGACCGCTTTCACCACAATTATGTTTTGGTGGCCAACTTGTTGGGATCACCCTTTGTCCCTTGTTTTGGCTGACCTAATTGATGTTTTGCAATGATCTAGATAGTGTATATAGAAGATCGAATCAGTAGAAAAAGTGTGGACTGAGGAAGACATGAATCTAAGGTAGCAGATATGTGTGGTAAGAGTTTGGTGTAGAATTGTCAAATGGTTGCTTGAGGCAGTGAGTCAAGAGCAGCTACATTCAAGGGAGACTGCTGGAATCAGTATGCTGAAGGTGTATACATTGTAATTCTTTCATGTATCCTGTTTTGAGATGGTGAGTCTCCTATACAGGTCATTCTCTGTATCTTGTTCGGAGATAGTGTCTTTGCAGTAAGTCATTTGTATCTTGCGCTGAGATAGTGAATCTTGGTTGCAAATCCGACAATGAACCTCTTTGTAGTACTTTACATATATTGTGAGATATTCTTACTGTGGTTTTTCCCTCATTGGCTTTCCACATAATGCTGATGTTCTCCTGTACATTGGTATTGATTGTTATCTTTCATTGTTGTTGAGTAAAGAAAAGATATATGTTTGGGAATTAGAGTAAAAGTTTAAGTTTTGTTAATGACTTGATTCATAATAGATTAATAAGTACAACCTGTTTTGATATGTAGTAAATTGAATATCTTTATTGAACTAGCTAGTTAATCTATGTGTAGTGCTTGCACGATCATTTGATAAGGGAAAATAGCTTTTTCTTTGTCAAGTCAATTTTGTACGCTGCATTTTGGTGTTCCTACCACTTGCACTAAGAAAAAACAAATTCTAAATAATCTACCAACTTCATTTTCAAGATTTTAGATTGTGTTATGAGGCCTTGTATGGACTTTACAACCCAATCTTCGCATTCTAAAAACATTGTTTGCAAAAGTCATCACAACCTCAAAATGTATTACTCTTGTGCAACTGCAACTCCAATCAAGGTTAGTCCTATTTTTTAGCAGTTTCACTTTTGATCAAATGACAATTATATCTATCAACAATTCATGTCTAACCTACAAGTGCTACAACTCTTAAAACTAATTCTCACAATATGGATGTTGGTCCATCACAAGGCCATACTACATGTTTCTCTACCAAATGTGGTTTGGATAAGTACCTTGGCAACTTTCAAAATTTTCTGAAAGGTGAGGACATCTCTAATGTTGTTCCTCTTGTTGAAGCCCTCCATATCATTCTTAATAATCATTTGAAAGGTCTTGAGTTCATTCAAGGGCTTATGCATATCGTTCACAACAATATCCATACCTTAACTACTTGCCTCGTTAAAACTCCCAATCCAATGTGACTAGTAAGCAAGTTTAAATGTCCATGTCAATTCCAGCTATCTACAAGTCATTCAATACGAATATGACCATTTGTAATGTACAATCTAGAGCAATACACACTTCGTCGTTTGGCTTCGCCCTACCTTCACAAACCATGCAATATGGATTTCTTGTTGAGCACCTCGAGACCTCCATCCCCTTTGGCTCACAAATCTCCCCTCACAAGCCTTAACTTCTTTCAATGCAACTATATATGCTAGTATCTCACCCACCTTGCATATTGCCAACCCTATAATCAACCAACTCATGAAGAATCACGATACACCAACATGCCTCCCTATCCACCTCTTGCACTCATCCCCTCCCCATTTTAGTACCACCATAGCCCACTCTCTTTACACATCCTTGTCACTCCACTTCTTGCTAACTTTGAGGTGCCCCACTAAAGTACAATGAAAAGGGCAATCCACAAACACATCTACTTGCTCTACACCATGTAGCAATTTTATCTTTCAAGACCAATTATTACTAGAGCTTTGTCCACAATCATTGAAAGAGACTGCACTAGATTGGTTTTGCTCTCTTCCTTGTCATTCATTTAGGACTTTCAATGAGTTAGTAAATCGATTCTTACAACACTTTCAAGTCAACATGGGCTGCCAAGTCACCTTTACTAACCCAATGCATTACAAGCAAGGCTTATATGAGAAAGTAACTGATTAATTATTTATATGCTAATTTTTGTTCTCTCAAAGTCCATATGCATTCCTTGATTATATCGTGCAAAGGGTTTATATAGGTAACGTTTAGGCTCTAATCAAGAATAAAAATTGCATTAATGAGATATTCTTCTTATCAGCATATTTGCAAAACTCTCCATGATTATTGACAAATAGTTAGCCAATCTAAGGCACTCACCTCATAGGATCCTAGTGCATCGTCCGAAGATCCTTCTTCTTTTCTTAACTATTGAAATAACTTGCTTAGAAATAATACTTCTACTATTGTAAATAATGTAGCACCACAACACCTTCTACTATCTTGGTTGCTTTTGTTACTAAACCTCAAAGAATTTAAACAATTCACAAAATTGTCTAGTCCCTCTATTCTATCAAACCGCGACTCCTAAACAACAATTTGGTGCAACTGTCACCAATTCCAACTTTTAGACACAAACCAAACCTTGCCCAACCTTCCTATTACTCGAAAGCCCTTTTACAAAGTTGCATGGACACAAATATGGATACAAATACGAATATGGTATTGGATACAGATAAGGCCATTTTTTAAGACCCCCAATATGGATACAGCTGGATACGACATTAATAAAAAAAACACACCTACATTTACTATAATTTTCTAAGTTATTAGAGGAGATATTAACTACTTCAAATACGATATAGAAACATAAATACTACATAAATAATTATAAGTTAATTTAACACTTCACAATATGCAAAAATAGTAGAGTTGCATTGGAAGATAACCCAAAAATGGATTGTTGAAATAGAAAAACATTTCATTTGTCTTTCTCATTCAATGAAGGTTTAGTTCATGCCGAAAGAAATTTAAAAAAATTGCATGAATGAAGTTTTATTAAATTAAATTTGGGAAGATTTACGTAAAGTTTAAAACAATCAAATCACTAGTATTTGACATAGATAGAAAATCAAGGCTTTTTGGGCACACGTGGGTATCGTATCCGATACATATCCAAATCAGATACGGGGATACGTGCGCTCGAGGAGGGGCTCAGGAGTTTCCAACTACTTTGCCTATTTACAATTCCACAAAGCCCTTAGCCATGATACCAAGAGATACTTGAATCTGAAGCGAACAATGTGGGACCTCATTGATTCGAACACCGCGTAAGTCTCTCGCATGAAAGGCAAAAGTAATAAATCCATATGAAAGTCTAACCAGAACATTCAGATTTACACCAACCCATTTCCACAACGTTCCTCTAGTTTTGTCAATCTTGCTCTACTTCACCCACACCTACCATCTCTTTCTCTTTTGTCAATGGGCCTTTGTACATTCCTACTAATGTCAATGGGAAACTTGAGTACTTATTGACCCCATTAGTACGATCAATGTAGTGACAAAGGAACTTCTATGTTCGTGAGACGTATAGAGACAAATACAAGCAATCAAAAGTTTGTATATGAACACATGATACCTTTCAATGCTTACTTTGGGCTTGCTTACCCTTTGTCATCAAAGTAAGGACAAAAATCCATGTGTCCCCTATTTTGGGTTCACTTACCCTTTCTGCCCAAGTAGGACCAAAATCCTTAGTGTCCCCTTTCTATCATCCCTAGCTCCAATAATTTTATTTGAAGCTAGGCCACCAATGGCTCACCTTGTTGCAAGTGCTCCCCTCTATTGTTGATAAATGCCTAAAGTTCCCCACAACAAAGCAATGCATGCAATCCACACAATATATTTCAACCAATATGACTGTAGAGTAATTTTTCTTTTAACTATTCGAGACCAACCCCCACAAAACCTCTCCATCCCTTTGTTGATTTCTTATTTATATCTTATAAAAAAATTCACAAGTCATAGAGCATTTTTACTCATGGTCCTTCCTCCTCTCTTGTGATCGTTTCCCCTTCAATATCATAGACTTCACTAATTGCTTCTGTTCATCCACCTACCTTCTTGGTGGTTAGAGGATAGTACTCTTTGTTCGAATGCCCTCTTATCCCCCCCTTGTTTTGCCACCTCATATGGTGCTCTTTGTTCCACCCTCTGCCATACCACTCTTACCACATAAACCTACCTTCTCGATCTCTTGCCTCCCAGTGGTTGCTTCCATTCCTCCGCCTACCTATTCAACAGTCCAAGGAAAGAAACCGATGGCTTTGAAATGATAATCAATTGATATTCAGTAATTACAAAGGAGATTGAAGCTCATTAAATAGAGATTACAAGCAAAGTTTCTAAAACAAAAACAGAAGCCTGAAAATAAACATTCTAAATACGGACTGTGAAAAGGAAAGATCCTAACTGAATGACCATTATAGAAACATCCCCTCATCCAGGGACATCGAGATCGGCTTCAAAAAACTTCATTTACTCTAAAAAACAACAATCTTGCCAATGATATCATCAAAAGCGGCAACACCCACGATTTTGTAAAAAAAGGTCGAAAATGTAAATTCCAGTACATTTGTAGAAGCAACATTCGCCCTTGAAACCCTAAGTGCAACCCAAAACACTTTGCAAGAAACCACAATTTAAAAAAAAAATCATCACAACATTTATCCACAATTTTTGGAAAATAATCAAGAAAAACCCTTCTACAAAAAAATCACAATTTTTGTGTAAAAAATCTTACAAAACCCATTAAAAACTACTACAAAACCCTAGGTCAAAATTTGTAGAAACCCTGGGCACTAATGAAGAGACCTAGAAAAACCCTCAAATCAACCTTTATTCACGTGGGTATGAAAAACTTTGCCTGAGCAGCAAAAAAACCTGAGATGAAGAACTCGGCATGATTTTTCTGGGTCTAAAAAATGCAACATAAAAATAACTTTGCACATGGAAGATGTAGAGGTCATCATGCAAGCTTGAGGCAAAAAGCGTCCAACAAAGGGACGCAAAAAGCTACAGAAGCAGGTTGCAACAAAACACCTCCACAAAAAAGCTTCCATTGACCTTTTGAAAAAATTGTTCTCAAATAAGGGCACCCAGAACTTTGGCGAAAAAACTTAGAAGAAAAACATAGGTCTAAAGACTTCCACACTAAAAAGATGAGGAAAAGTCCATGATTTTTCTCCCCAAAACAGATGCAATTTTTAGAAAACCCAAACCTTCTTCAAAAAAATTCTTTAAAAACATTATAGGATTCTTCCAATTCTTCATAAAAAATTGTTAAAAACTTCTAGAATTTAATACCAAGTATGAAACTACAAAAACTAACCTATTAGCTCTAATACCACGAAATGATAATCGATTGATATTCAATAATTACAAAGGAAATGAAAGCTCCTTAAATAGAGATTACAAGCAAAGTTTCTAAAATAGAAACAAAGAGTGAAAAGAAACATTCTAAATAAGAACTAACTACGAAAAGGAAAGATCCTAATTGAATGACCATTATAGAAACATTACATAATTACTTTAACAGACTTAAGATCCTCCTTGTACACCTATGGTTTTCTAGCCTTCAATGGTTGTTCATGCCCCTTCGACAAAAGAAAACAACCTACACTAGCAAACACTCCTTCCACAATTGATTTTGCAGCTCACACCAAATACAACCAGCTTGCAAGAGATTACAAGCAACACCAAAATATGGATTTTTGCAAGTGTGTCCAATCCCAATCCCCATTCCTCCAATTCAATTGCCTCCTAATTTGAAACCTCCTTCTCAACCTCATTTCTCCCATCCTTGGCCCAAATCACTTCCTACCTTAGCCCATTCTACTTCTCTAAAATCATATGAAAGGAACCCCACAAGGGCACATGTAGTATTGGATCCATTGATTGATCCCCCCTTATCCATGTGGCCCCTAATATGCCTTCCTACCAAAGCCCTTTAATATGACCAATGTTTGTGTCATATCTAACAATACCATCACATTGCTCATGGCTTTTTAGTGCAACCTCCATTAAGTTTTTCAATTCAGTTGCCTCCTAATTTGAAACCTCCTTCTCAACCTCCTTTCTCCCATCCTCAACCCAAATCACTTCCTACCTTAGCCCCTTCTACTTCTCTATAATCATATGAAAGGAACCCCACAAGGGCACATGTAGTATTGGATCCATTGATTGATCCCCCCTTATCCATGTGGCCCCTGATATGCCTTCCTACCAAAGCCCTTAGATATGACCAATGTTTGTGTCA
>MU226234.1:2420090-2441044 GCA_018584345.1 Thuja plicata
ATCATATGAAAGGAACCCCACAAGGGCACATGTAGTATTGGATCCATTGATTGATCCCCCCTTATCCATGTGGCCCCTGATATGCCTTCCTACCAAAGCCCTTAGATATGACCAATGTTTGTGTCATATCTAACAATACCCTCACATTGCTCATGGCTTTTTAGTGCAACCTCCATTAAGTTTTTCCTACTGCCCTTCACACCTCCACCATAGATGTTAATATCCCCCACCCCCTAGCCAAGCTTTACACCAAAGCATTATCCAACACCACCCTTCTGTAATCCTATGCATAACCAACCTTCAGCCCTTCCACAAAGCTTTTCCCAATCAATGCACCTCTAGTTCACATAATATTGATGGTAGTGAGCAATTGCAACTTGTTGCATAGCCAAACAATGATTCATAGGCCATCTTTTCTAAAAAATTGCATATTCAAATCCTTCACAGTTATCCCATCATTGCCATTGATCTTCACTAGCTTGTTAACAATCACCTTCGTCAATGCTCAAAGGTATGCTATTCTTGCTACTCATTCTCTAGATCTACCTACAAGTGATTCTCTTAGTATAGCTCACAATGATTCCTCTATCAACTCATTATACTCAGCTATTACATACAAAATAAGATTAGTGATGATGGTGTTGGAAGATTAAATAATTTTATGAAAAAAGTGATGGATATTGCAGCATTACCCATCTAGACGCTTTAATGGTCCAAAAGACTTGTTCTAATATTTACAAGAATAATTCTTCCTTATCTATAAACAAATTTTAGCCCGCTTCAAAAATTGTTTCAATTTATAACTAATTTTGTAAAGAACAACACTGATGATTTATATATATTCATTAGAAATTGGTGAAAATTTGGCAAATATCAGTCACCACTTTTATTAACACATTAAGTTGCACAAGAAACCTCATGTGTATTTAAGAACTCAAGAAATCTACTAGGTAAGAGTTTGATAGTTATGGGGACTTAGAATAGTACCATTGACTTCTTTGAGACAATGAAGCATAACTGTCCCCATCTGAAAAGATCAGATCATTAACATACATTTCTAATTCAACTATCCCAAGAGAAGTGACGAGTATGGGTTGGAATCCAATAGAACCATCGACACTATCTGAGACACCCAAAACATACATGTCAATGATAGAATAAGCAAGTGTAGCATAAATAGGAAGAAATGATTTCTGTTCAACCAAACCTCAACAAGCAAAACAAATAATCCAAGATTCAAATGAAGCAGATGACTTTTTAAAATGGTCACGAGATAAATAGGCAAAGCAGTAGTGAGTCCAAAGACTACCAAGTAGGTCAAGGTAAATATTTTGGCTCCCCACCGCATGAAACCAATTTGGTGTATGCAAGGGCCCCTTATAAAAGCATTCACCAAGCAAAATGTTTTCCGCTTACCCTGTTTATTGTTCCCCAAGTTGTGTTGCATACCCCATTTCAGATTCAAACATGTGACCTCCACTACAGATTGCACAACTTCACCATTTAGCCAACACAGGTTGTACATAGGCTTAATGTTGGAAGGTTAAGTATTTATCCTTCTAAGCATCTAAAACTAAAATCTTCAGAACAAAGAATAATGCCCTTGATACTGAGTCCTAAAATAAAAAAATAATTGTGATAAAGTTGTGATATTTGATCCGTGGAGATGACTTTTCTCAGGAAGGGTGAAACAAGAAAGTATGAACATACAAAAGAAAATTACCTTTTCTGGATTGATTGTCACTTCCACATCAGGAATGGCACCTTTCAGCTCTTTTTCCACCTTTAATGCCCTCACCTTGAAACACTGGCATTGTTTACTGCACAGAAACTAATCATCAGTATACATAAAATTATTGGATCCAGAATTTATGACAATGCATTTAAACATAGAACATTAGACTTTGAAAAGATGCAAAAACGGCATTATGAAACATGATGAGGAGTTAAAGTGCTTATGTGAATTGTCAAATCTTGTGCAATGAAACAAAAAAATCTAAAGCTAAAATTAGTGTTTTTTGAGTGCCCAAGAAAATGCATAAGGTCATAGTTTCACAGAGAAATATGAAAAATCCCAGACCTCGCAGACTACAGCAAGTAATTACATTAACTTAAAGCCTTAAAACACACTAAACAAGAAAATAAAAATTTAACAAAGTACAATGTACTGAATTTGCAAATACAATCCTCACTTAAAGCTTTTTTGTGCTTTTAGCAATTTTTGTCTAAAAAAGTTTTAAAAATTAGTTTTATGTACCAAATAGTGCAAGCTATCCAGTCCTAAACAGAGAGGACATCCCCTCCAAATCCAAACCCCATGACATCCACGACATACAGGACATTGCTGGATCTCAAGGGATGCATCCCTGTTCAGCACCAACTAAAAGTATGTAATTGCTTCCAAACAACATTTTCTATGGTTAATGTGTAACCATATTTTTTAATTTCCAAATTTGTTGTTTAAGTTGCAAGCATAGTTTGCAAACTCAGTGAATTCCTCGCCAAACTCAAAAGAAAATCTGCAGACTCAGTTGCTCACAAGTGACTCATGAACCAAGCCCAGAAGAGTAACTCATAAGTTACTAGCAAGGCTAGCCTGCAAAATCCCTCAGACTCCAGGTATTTCAGCAATCTCAACCAGCAAGTACACTGTGCCAGAAGTCATTAAACCCCCGATTTATTTTGTCAGTTGCTCACAAGTGACTCAGGAACCAAGCTAGAAGAGTAACTCGCAAGTTACTAGCAAGGCTAGCCTGCAAAATCCCTCAGACTCCAGGTATCTCTGCAATCTCAACCAGCAAGTACACTATGCCAGAAGTCATTTAAATCCCAATTTATTTTGTCTTTTTGCCATTTTCATCTTGTTATCGCAATCTTGATTCTTAATGTATCAAATTGACTGTTGACCAAGTGGGAGTGCAATTCAAAGGATTTATCAGTGATTGGAGTGCATTTGAACGACTATTTGTTTCGTTTTCTATTTTATTTCTTTGAAATTTTAAATTCAAAACAATGAAAACCCTGTTGTTATGGTGCTGAAATTTTCTATTATTTTGAATCCTGCTATATTTGCTTTTATTTCTATTTTCTTACTTTCCAAAATTTCAAATTTAAAAAAATAAAAACCCTTATATTATGTTGTTGATTCTTTCTTTATTGTTCAATGTCTAGAATCTACAATACGCAATGAAAGGCACCAGCTAAAAAGGACTCTGCGTGAAGCATAGCACATTGGGTGTAATCAAGGTAAGGGGGCCTACAATTATAGCATTTGCAGGTTTAAAATGAGAGGAAGTATCAGTCAGTCAAAATACCACTTTCCTTGATTTGCTGTTCCAGATGTCCAACTCTGGAACTGAATGGAAGAAACAGTTAAAAGACAAATGAATGCCCTACTTTCTATTTATGAGGACAACAAAATTGAAAAATAGAGGACAACGGAAGCAATCGCATTGGTGATGAATCATCTGGAAATTCTCTTCTTGGCCCACAGATTCAGCATTCCTCTACTGAATCCACTCTTTATGTGTAGGGCTCAAGCCATCTAAGTTCCTCACTAATTTCTTCGATTCTCACAATGTTCCAAGTGGACAGCCATTATTTGCAACCAAGAGAAATACCATGAGGTAAGGATGCTGGCTGCAAATTTTTGATACTGCAATAATTTACCATGTACTGTGGTGAACAATTCATATTTGAGTGCACTGGCAAATCCATTAAAAGTTTTGCTAGAGCAAAATTCAAGACACCAACTTTGTGTGCTTTTAATGGCTCATTGTTAAAGGAATCCATCAAAATTATACAACTATTAAAAGGTCAGAAGAGAATATGGCACAAAAAGGGCTACAACATTTTATTAGATGGTCAAGCATAAGGCAAGAACAGAACACTGACAAGAACAAGACCCTCATAGGCTTTTCAGTGGCTTCTAGTAGCACATTGGTATTCTTTAAGCCTGTAGATGCTGTGCACAAATTCAAAAATGTTGATAATTTGTGCAATCTATTTAAGGGAGTGATCCAAAAGGTTGGTGGGGAAAATGCTGTCCAAATTGTCATGAGCAACACAGCTACATATGTAGCCACAAGGAGACCTATTTAGAAGAGGCATCACACTATCTCTTGTAGCTTTTGTGCTGTCCATTGGAACGATTAGAACTATTGTTGAATACACTACAAATATTATCCAGTTTATCTACAGTCATACTTCAATGCTCATTTTGATGAAAGAGCACATTAAAGGGAAGCAGCTTATGTGATTAGGGGTGACAATTTGCCACAAACTTTATCAATTTACAAAACGATAGAGGGGCACTACCTCCTCAAGAAAATGTTTGTGATTTAGACTTCATATTCCAGAAGACCAGACAGAGAGAACCGTGAGAATAATTTTTTTGAGGTGCTCACCAAGAGTGCAAAGGAGATACGCAAGGTACCTTAGGTAGGCAACTAAATTTTTATAAGGAATTTTGTATTTGGCAATGCTTGTTATGGTGAATCGATGTTGTATTAAACAGAGGAGATGAAAGCTCCTTAAGACGATGTTACTAAAAGAAACAAACGTGAATTGAAGACGAAAATAGAAACTACCTAATAAACTAAAGACTAACTAAGATGACCATTAAAGAAAGATTACAATATTTTAATAATACTCCCCGAGGACGTGCCCCTGCTCTGGTACCCTGTCCCTGTCCCCGAAATGTTTCGGGGGTTCAGGGAGATATCAATATGATAACTAATTAGCTCAAAAAAGTAGGTAGTCCCTATCACATCAAGTTTAAGAGCTTATATATTCAAGTGAAGACTCAATTATGTGTTACAACTAGCCAAGGAATTAAAGTTTGCCAAGGGCGAAACAAGAAAGCGTTGCCAATGGATCAAATTATAGCATAAATTAGAGAATAGGGGGAAATTGATGACGTTAGTGAGAAAGAAAGATTAAGATCTCATCCTTTAGCAAAGAAAGATCAACTAGCCCTCCTCCAATAGTGGCTAGCCCACATCCTTTATTGCAAACACCAACTTTTCAAGAAGACAATTCCTTTCTCTTACTAGAAAAGTGGCCCATTAAATAAAGCATTTCAAAATGAGGCAAGAGGCAATGTAGATGAACACATTGCATTAAAATTATGCCAATGGGTTTCCTTTCAACCTAGTGAGATCACTAGATTAACAAGAAATGATTATGACAATCAACCAATCACTCTAAGTTACATAGGCCCTAGGAATGAGAAAGTGCACACCACCTCATTGGCAAAAGCAAAAAGAATATGGAGACATCAACAAAACTAGTTAGGAATTCACGACTTAAAATACAAATGTCTATTGTTTTTTATGGATAGAAAGATTGTAAAAATTGCCTTTTATTTGATGTCATTGTAGTTTTCCCCCAAAGGAGCGATGTAAAATTTATTTCCAAAATCCTAATTTAATCCATAGAGATGGTGGGTGCTAAAAATGTTATCTAAGTCATAATGGGAAACACTAAAAATTGTAACGCAACAAGTTCTTTGGTTGAAAAAAGGGACACACATATTTTAGACACCATGTACCATCTATTCCCTCAACTTGATAATGCACAAAATTGGCACAAAACAAGTGTGTGGAAATACATAAACAACTTGGACAACACTAAAAATTGCAATGCAACTTGGACAACTTGGTAGTGCTTTGGTTGAGGAAAGGTACATGAACATTTTTTGTCCCTAAACACAAAATTAGATTGGGTGAATAACATGTATGCCAAGGGTAAGGAGATCTGGATTTTTGGGACATACTATCATGTCGCAAGGCATCTTCAAGATATTCTCCGCTTTGGAACTATTGAAGGTAAGTTTATGGAATTTCAATGTTTAATTTAAATTTAACATTACATTAAGTTTGCAATAATCCTATAACATTTCTACTTTTTAAGATTTTAATTTGTTATTTAACATTAAGTTGTTAAGACTGGATTTGGACTGCACACAATCACTTTGAAACGACTTTTGAAGGTGTGAAAAGCATTGAGCCTCATTCATCAACAATCAATGGAGGATGTGAAGTCAAGTAAACTCATAAAGGGCACAAGAGATCAAATTATAAATCCTAGGTGATGATTGGTGTGGCGTGTGTGGATCATATCTTGAATTTCACCAAGCACATCATGAGTATGATCGAGTTTGTCGTACGAAGAGGGCATGTTAGGGGAAGACATATGATGGCTTGGGCATCATGATGAAAAAGATAAGGGCCACTAATTGGGAAGAAGAAAGACCACAGCAAAACATTTTTCAAAGAATGAAAAAATCATTGTTAACTTTTGTTGCATTGTCTCCCAAATATTACAACGCAAAAATATTTTTTTCCCTACAAGAATGGCACCAAAGTTGTTGAAGGGTTAAAGAATTAATTTTGTGAAATCTTCTTAAATTCAAAAGTGGAGGATATTGATAAGAATGAATTGGACAAGTTCATCTCATCACAAAATCATGGCACTTACACTAATTGAGACAAGTACAAAGACTCTAATAAATGGTGATACCTCCATGGACAAAGTTTTGTACCTTCAACCTCTTGAAATCCAAATCCTATGGCATGTCCACAAAATTTTAAGCATTCTTACAATTCTTTCACATTTTCATGTTGTATTCACTGTCTCCAACTTCAACAAGTCGTAAGTTGTTCTTCAATTGAGCAAAATTGAACTTCGTACTCCTTTCTCCACTCAATAAAGCATGACCAATTGACTGCAAGAAAATAAAAATCTTTGATCTGTGTGCATTCCATCTTGATCTTCATATCACATAAGAAAGTAAACTATAAGCAAAGGGCATAAAGGAATCAGAATATAACCCTTGAGTGTAAGTGCCACAACAATTGCTTGTGGTTAAAATGAAGTTGGACCGAGCCAATAAGGTGGCATTTACTATTTTGAAATGATATGAAATATACGATACAACATTGAATTTTTCAATTATATTTATCACTATCAAGTATCAATGTGTTTTTTTATATTTTTAATAAATTATGGATAAGTTCATATCTACAATATTGATGTATCTAGTCATATAGAGCCCGATGAAAAAATCACAATATCAACAATAATTACACCCTTAACCCATTAGCTATCACATACCCAAACTAGCAACTTATGTTTTATCTATAGATTGTGTGGGGAGAGTGTTGATGGAGCGCCAACTTGTTAAAGGTTGGTCATTTGTGTTGCGTACCAGCCATATAGCAATCTAGTTGTGAACGCAATCAAGGACCATTTGAGAGAATTCACACCATAAGAGAAATTTGGTCAGCCCAAAAGCACCTAAACAGACTTGTATTCATCCAAACAACCATCAAATTCAAACCAAAAAGGCACAGGCATGAGAGTCTCATGATGTCATCTACTTTGATAACATTGATCCATATTTAAATTGGATCTTTGAAGATGTGGTTGTAATGTTCACAAATGAAGATCTCATTAAGTTGGAGAAAAAAGCAAAAACAAAAGAAGAATTGGAGAGAAAAAAAAATTGTAGAAACACTAGCTCCTATTGATGATTCTGATTTACTTTCAAGTTCAAGTTTGATGGTGCTAGTACTACAAGGGGAAGAGATTTTAGAGTATAGTTGGCTCCTATACAATTATACAACATTTGAAACATGAGTCTCATGATGTCATCTGCTTTGATAACATCAATCCATATTCAAATTGGACCTTTGAAGATGTGGATGTAATGTTCACTAATGAAGATCTCATTAAATTAGAGAAAGAAGCCACAACAAAAGAAGAATTGGAGAAATATATAATTGTACATTCACTCACTCCTATTGATGACTCTGATTTACCTTTTAGTTCAAGCTAGATGGTACTAATACAATGAGGGGAGAAGTTGTAGATTATACCAAAAAGGTGTAGGCACGAGAGTCTCATGATGTCATCTACTTTTATGACATCACTGTTATACCAAAATGGCGTAGACATGACAGTCGCATAATGTTGTACAATTACACAATATTTGAAGTGTATAGTTGGCTGCCATGCAGTTATACTACATTTGAAGTTTAAATTATCCATATGAGGGTCATCTGCCATGATATTATTTTAATTATGACAAATTGACGTGCTCTCATGCATTAGTTTGAATTAATTTTGTATAACTGATAATGTAGCTATTTTGCAGCTGAGTTTTTCTCAGTCTTAAGACTAAATAAAAAAGTTGGGCTGCCACGCTTTCACAAAGTTCAAACTTTCAAAAGTATGTTTACAAGCAATACATTAGTAAACCATTTTACTACGCTTTAAAGGAAAACAAGAATATTTTGTATCATGGTAGAACTTTTTCACATATAGTCTAAGATTTAAGAACCTCCTAGTCTATATTTACATAAAGATGCTGCCAATACAAACAGCGTAATATTTTGAATTGTGTCCTCCATAAATATGGAGGGACTGATTATCATTAATCTAAATCCTCTTGTAAACGAAGGATTACATATAATTAGTCTAGAGAACATTTTGGACCAATAAACTCCCACAAAGAAGCAACTGCGTCAATCATGAAAACTATAGAAATAAGTAGAATTGAAGTGTACCCAACCTGCAGTTGCTGCGGAAATTAACAACTGATGGATACAAACAGAGAATAATTCCTTATACATTTAAGTCGCTAAAATGTGTATAATCCATGTACATTTCCTTTGATCTACAGTACCTAATTGTTGAATGGTGTCTTATAAAAGTACCTGGACTTTTTTAGGACTAATTTATTATTTATGTCTCATTTTATGTGACCTCCAGCATTTGAATTAATATATCATATGATAACACAGGCACCCCAAAAACATTTGATCTAATATATTAATTATGGACCTACCTCTTTCTTTGTATTTATAATCTCCTATGCCAAATGCCTTTATAAAAAAGGTTCACTAGATATTAGTGCAAAAGAGCAGTTCTGGCACATCCTCCCAACAATTCCATAGAAATTTGATTAGCTTATCCCAAGCAAGCACAGAAGACAAGTCAAGATAGTTTGTCCAACTGATTGGACCTCTGCCCTAGAATCAGACAATTGGAAAATGCAAACACCCAACGAACAGCTAAAATGGGTAGCGTATAAAGTACCAATGGTCGAGTTAACCTAAAATATGAATTCTAAAATCTCAAAGACCTTTGCAAAACATACCCCACTTAGAAAGTAAGAGAAACGTATCTTATCCTAATCAGTGAAAAAGAATATTTTATATCATGTTTCTATGCTGTTGTTTAAATGAATTTTCTGC
Organism: Thuja plicata; assembly: GCA_018584345.1. Lineage (NCBI taxonomy): Eukaryota > Viridiplantae > Streptophyta > Pinopsida > Cupressales > Cupressaceae > Thuja > Thuja plicata. The sequence goes on from MU226234.1 coordinate 2,429,351, forward strand.
TTAAATTTAAGCAATAGAGTGTTCCCAATAGAGTGGAAAATTTAGAATCTTTTCTTATTTTTGTGAGACAGCTATTTTTTAGCAAATAAAAATAAGTTGTGGAAAAGGGGGAGGGGCTAAAAATAAGCAGCAAACATTACTATCCATGGGCCACCAGCTCCAAAAATAAGCTAAGCAGCAATATAGGGATAGAGTCATGTATTTTTTAGAATCCAATGAAAAAAAGGGCCGATGGTGGAAATTTCCACGAAATAAACATTAATAAAATCGGTGGAAAACATTAAGTAGCTTTAAGCAATACTGGTTTTAAGACTGACCCAAGGCCTGCACTTGCCACCCAGGGCCTTGCTTTTACATGCAGAAACTCCTATAACAAGATTAGGATACTGCATGTAAGCCAAAATAAAAAATAAAAAAAGAGAGCGAGACCCTGCTTTCATTGCCTTCATGGTGTTGTCAGAGATGTAAAATGGCAACTAAGATCACACTAAAACTCCCTAAACCCTCACCCGTTTCCCAAACACTTGAACGATTTTAAGTCCAAAACCAACCCATGAACTTGACTCTGCATTTCAAGCGCACAAACACTGAATGCGTGCCTATAGAAACTCACTCAAAACTAAAACCTTTAGAAGACGTACTCACCAGTGCTCAATGACAATGTTTTTGGACTTGCCAGCATCCTCTGAAACATTGCTCTCCACGCCTACTTGACCTTTCACTTCTTCTCCAGCCTCTTGTCCATTGGGAACAGACGCACTCCTTGGACTTCTCCTGAGTTTCTTGGCTGGGGGGTTTTCTTCCTCTACATGATTCGAGGTAGGTTTTTCCTCTTCCTTTAGCTCCTCGGGAGCATCTTTCGAATTGGGTTTAATTTCATTTTTAGAAGGCTTTGCTCTAGCAGAACCACCTCTCTTCCTGGGAGCCATTGAAATTTCTTCTAAGGTTTTAATTTACTCAGCTTCCGCTGCTTTGCTCTATTTCACCACTGAAATAGCAAGGTTTTCCCTCCAAAATATCCCCACTACCTCGAATCTTGTTTCCAGCTCCTCCCACTTCGTTGGCTTTTGGTTGGGCCACGTCACGATCAACTATCTCTCATTCTCTTATTGTACTTGATAATTAAAAGCCATTTATTAATCCGCAATGCAGCCCATAACTTTTCAACATCGACTGTCCAAATTCTAATTTTAGTCATAATTCTAAATTAATCTTAACTCTAATTCAAATATAACTATAATTAAATTCTAAACCCGATTCTAATTGAATTGTAACTTCAATCTTAACCTTAACTTTGACTTTAATTCTAATTTTAATCCTAAAACTAATCCTTAGCTTAAGTTAATCATAACTCTAATTGATCAATTGTTGGAATTAATAGGTATTGAGAGGGGGTGAATCAGTACAAAAAGATAGTAAATAAATTCAACCACTGATCTAAATAATTGTTGAATTACTTTCCAAACTACAAATCATATAATTGATGCAAATACATAAAAGAAAGTAATATCAAGCATCCACAAATTCATCACATGTGACACAGATATTCTCTCGTGGAAACCCTTTTAAGAGGGAAAAAACTACGGCGGGGATGACAGCCACAAGCTCAATACTGCAGTAAATGAGTTTGCCCTGTTAGGAGCTACAAATACCCTTTCTGAGGGTTCATCATGTTAGGAGTGACTAGTACACTATTAGGAATACAATCAGATTAGTTATGATCTACCTTGCTAGAGGATTTCAAACCTCAATAAAGAAGTTACCATGTTAAAGGATTTACAAATAAGAACCTATTAGAGTTCACCTAATTAAGGGATTTTGCTTGCTGCAACTATTAGGGAACAACAAGATTAGTGATCTGGATATAACATTGATTGTTTATCAGATCCAATATGTTATATGTACTTCGTAACTACTCTCTGCTCTCTGTCTATCAACTTTTTAATCGCAACCGCAAATTGAAGTCACAAAACCCTAATTGCATCACCCAAAACAACTCTTACAACTTACAACTTAATATGAGTAGTTTCCTCTATATAGACAACTTCCACCGACATAAGAATGATCTTCAAATTACTTTCCCATGAAAGCACCACGTGTCAAAATGATAATCTCAATGAATAAAATGATTTATCATGTCCGCGTTAGGTCAAGATAAGATCTGCAGGTTATATCTCCAAAGTAGTCAAACACGTTTTGACTTCTCCAATGCAACACCTCAAATTTGAATTAAAAGTTTGCATCGGTCTCATAAATATACATACATTGAATGTATAACCTATACTCCATGTCATCTTATCATTAGAAATGATCGCACATACTTTCTCGCTCGCCAATCTGTGATCTACCAACTGTTACTCAAGAACATAAGTGTTATGCATGTCTTAATGTATGTGACAACAAAAACTATCTCAGCGATCAACCAAATGAATTGTGGTTCGAACCACATTGCAATCTAAATATTTTGAAGTTGTATCTGTGACTGCTCCTCATAATTCCACTTCTACCATAATCGTCACCAAAGTGATGTTCTTACTGCCTACCGATCTTCTAGACTTAGCCAATTTCCAGCATTACCTTCTTACCAATTGTATCTTCACTTCACCTATAGTATTTCATGAGTGTACTGACTTAGCTGCATTGTACTAACTTATTTTCCATCAATGACAACCAAATAAGTGACTTCTTATGACTTCACCTCAATATCCATCACAATACCAACAATCTCCCCCTTTGACATTGATGGCAAACACATGCTAACTGCTTATAATCATGCAATCATAATCTCAATATCAACTTATGACTCCCTATATACATATACTGCCCATATATGCATATACTCCCCCTTTGACAACAATGACAAAGGTACAAAAACTAAAATATATGTACATTTAAACAAATCTTACTTATATCTTGTCAAAGATCGCCTTGAAGTTTATCTTTGCTGACACCAAGGATGTTTCCCATACCTTCTGCAAGTATCCCATAGTAATGATTTTATCAATCAAACTAGAAGCAAGCTCTTTCATGTTATCTAGAGTGCTCATGTCAGTTAAGGCGAGTATATCTTTTGCCTTCTTCACATGCAGTTGCATGACCTCTATTGTAGGGGATAAGGATGATTGAAGTTCCAGTAGAGTAAGCATTATTTCTCTTGCTCATTCTACATCTGCTTAACCTTGTGTGATATTTTCTTGATTTGACTACTATAAGTAGTGACTAAACTTGATAAAGGATCAAGCTGACTGCTCCTTTTGAGTTTCAGCTCTGCTTTGTTCCAAATCTTGAACAAAATCAGGATACCTTGATACTTTGGTAAACAATTGACTTGCCTCAGTCAATGTAGTCTTAACTTCCTTTATCAAATCTGACAATTTGATCCTATCTGTGGTAATCTTCTCCATCAACTTACCTATCATCTTCTTCTCTAACTTCTCCTTTGCAGGCTTCGCTGCAACTAACTGTGAATCTGGGTTTTTGATCTAGAATTGCCTTGATAAGAGTATCCATCTGATCAATGGGAGTATCATCTTCATCATATTCTACCTTAGGCACTAACTCAGCTAGAATGTCTTTAGCTTGCCTTAATACTCTTGTCTTCTTCTTCTTTGTTCTCAACTTGTCTCTTACAACCTTTGTCCTCAATTATTCTGAAAATGTCATTAATTATTTGGGTTTAAATTTGGTTATATCAACCGATGTGGTCGGTAATTCTTCTTAATCAACTTCATCTTCTTCCTCTTATGCAATAGTCATCGATTTCTGTCTCTTCCTTACACTTGTCTCTCCAAGACTTAATTTCCTTTTAGTCTCAAGTTCTTCTTCAATCTTTTTCTAAGTCTCTTACTTACTATCTACTGTTGTCTCCTCTTCCTTCTCGTAAATCAATTCCTCTGTATGTTCCATAGGCGATGGTGAGGATGAATCTTCTTACCTGTAATGTCTACAATTTCAATCTCATCTCCACCTGTTTGTGATAGACTGATATTTTGTGTTCCAATGTTCTGCACCAAGTTAGGAACATCAAGAACAACATCCCCAATTAACCGATCTACAGGAAATGTATCATATCCCAGCATAGGTTCATTGAATTCTACTTGAACTTGATCTTCTTGTGTTGCTACCTCCTTTATATGTAGTAGCTTCTTCCATGTCCCAATAGTCTCATTATGTACACCATGTGTGTCATCAACTAGAAATTTAGTTGCTCTGCTCTTAATTTTGAATTTATGTGTGTGAGCATTAATCATTATCTTAGCATCTTTGGCACATAGTTTAGGTTGCACTTGGATTAGTGTTCTTTCCATAATATCTATATCCAACTATAATGCAACACTCCATCTAGCATCAATCAACTGATATAGCTCATCAAGTATGCAAGAATGGATCTCTAAAGGAGTTCTAAGAAATTTGTGAAAATGGTACAAAATTGCATCTTCTAGCTTCTTCTTGTCTTAATCACTCCCCAAAGTGTATCTTCTGCCAACAGTAGCAAGTCTACCATTGTCCACAATACCTTTTGTGATATCATCAATGGAAGGGGCCTTCTTTTTCTTACCACTCTTTTTCAGTTCAGAGGCATTTTTGTTTGATTTTGTCCTTTCTCCCTCATCCTCATCAGTTTCCTTCTGAACATTCTTTACCTCTGTGGATTTTTTCTTCCTCTTGTAAGTTTTTTTGGAGTAGAAATGCTTTGACTTTTCTTCCTTGATGATTCCACTTTAGACTTAAATTCACTAGCAGTTGGTTTTCTCTGTTTGCTCTTCACCTTAGCTTGAGTTTTAGTTGTAGCAGTGCAAGATGTTACTGCATCACTACTTCCAAACTTCTTCTCTAGGTTAGATATAATTATCTTTGTTTTCCTTTCAATGACTGGTTTCTCCAATTCCTTTTGAATTTTGGTAAATGCCTCATCATGGGTTCCAAATCTTTGTGCTTGTTTGTCTAAGGGTTTTAACAACAACTCGTCAACATGTAAAGTTACTAAATGACCCTCTGCTTCATATCCCATAGGAGGAAGCCAATATGTCCTAGGTTTTACAACTTTCACAATACATGAACCAGTGTCTACTAGAAAACAAATATCATTCTTGTACTTTTCTACAATGCTAACTGGAATCCTTTCTCGTTTATGCATCTTAGATTGGAAATATTTGAAATAACCCCACATGAAATTATTGAAGTTATCGCCTAATTCTTTTATGAATTCACTTATCTGAATAATTATTGGTTTGTCCTTTGACCATGTAACATTTCCTCTATCGGGGAAGAATTTTTTAACATAGAAAAACATACATACTAGTAGGGCACCATACTTGAATTATTGTCTCTTATCTCTCTTTATACTTTCCATATTTGTCAAGAACTGACTTCTGATCAACTCACATAAATTATACATTGAATCATCTATAACAATCCGATAGGTAGCATGAATAGCACCATCAGGCACACTGTTAACTCGACTAGACTGATAAACTCTATAACCTATTGCCGTGGATGCAAAGGGAACTTCCTTGTCTTCAATATGATCTATTGTCATTCCTATGTCGTCTTGTTTGGATTTAGTTAGTTCAGTGACCGAATGAGTTATCACCATTCTCAATGTACATTCCAAACCTTGTGCTCGAAGTCCTGTAACCCTATGAATCATTATCTTTGAAATCTTGTGTGGTCTATCCAGCCATATGAATTGATCATGCACTCTTCTTATCACGTAGAGAATCCAATCAGGATGGAATTTAGTGGGAATGTCTACTGAATAAGTTAAACCCTTATTTTGTAGGTGTTTGTGCTTGTCTTTCAGCATATCATTGATGCCCATACCTATTGGAGTTGATGAAAACTATCAACCAATAGCTCCCAAGAATCACTTGCATGCAAACCTGTCACAGAAAGAGAGAAGCAAAAAAGCTATGGAGGCCAAAAATCACAGATCGATGGAAGAGGAAACATATTGTGCAAACAACGTAGAAAAACTCTTAATGCAATAACATCCTCAATTAATTAATAACCATTGAATTGAATAATTTACAAAGAGGGAATCCTTATAAAAGGATACTGAAACCCTATAAGGGAAACCCTAAAGGGGAAATATCTAGGTTGCATAATAATAATTAGTAAAAGAATTAATTATTAAATGCCTAAAGTTTAGCTTAAGTAAAAGAGAGATAATAAGTGACTTAATAATTAAATCAATATGATTTAATTAATAAGTGGAATCACTTTATTACTCTAACACCCTTGTATTCTTCCTTGATTGCTTCAGCTCCCATTTCTTCAATTTTGCAATGGATATAGGACTGAACATCTTCAATCAACATCACTCCCCGAGGGATAGTGGACAGGACACCAAACATATAAATCTCATCCGCTTTTCTTGGATGCAGTTTGAATATGGGTCAAGACTCCTCAGAGATGTTAACTAGAACTGGAGTATTAATGTTCTCTTCCATTATGATCAACTACACTAGCACACAAATCTAAAAACAAACTAAACTAATAAATTTCAATACATCAGTTAGAGCTTCATGAAAACTCGATATCAATTTAGCTCAAAATATCAATCACAAAAGTAATTGTTGCACACAATAGATCAAGATAACTCTCGAATGCTCAAATGAAAGTAAAGGTGTGAAATGAATTTATTTTTCCTCTTTTATCATTAGATAAATAATCGTTGCATACTTCAACAGTATGAATAGTGTCAAGTCACCAGTTAACATGTATCCACCGGTTGGTACTCAACCAACTTTAATAATCGCTATCAAATAGATATCAACCATTGAATCTCAGTGCATTCTACACATAGTCACAAAAACAAAATCATATAAACTTACACCATAATGTGCATATATATCTTTACCACTCTTGAATCTAGAGGATCAGTAATGGATTTATCTTTAAGTGCTCCCCCTAAGAAAACAATATGCTTAGTTCACCGATCGAACCTCCTCACTTCCTAAACTTGTGGAGTTCTCAGTCAACTCAGAAGAATTCAATTCATCATTATTTACCCATGTCTTCTTCGTATCACTTCTGACTTCATCAACATTAGTAATCTGCTTTCCTTTCCCATCTTTTGACCGATTAGGAAATTCGTTCCTAAAACCAATAATCTCTAGCCAGATGGCCTATCTTATGATAGACAAAACATGTCATGACAGTTGTCTTCCAAGGACCAACATTACCTCTTAGATTTCTCATTCTACAATTTACTGATAGGTGTCCATAGTTACCACATACATAACATGTAGTGTTGAATTGTTTGTCCCTTCTAACAGTATTCACTGATGTGACAGGTGACCTAAGTGCATACACTATTGACCTACAATCTCCAGCTTTGTGTCCATATTTGTTGCATGAACAACAATATCCATCAAAGTTACCACCACTGAATCTACTGCTAGACCTATATCTACACTCATATGCAGTATGACCATACTTGTTACAATTATAGAAACAACCATTAAAAGAGATATTTATTCATCAGTTTGCTCCTACACACATTTTTAGTATGACCAAGGTTTCTATAGTTATAACTAGTAGGTTTGTTAGGTTTCTTACCTGATTTGATTGGATCTATCTTTTGTGTCTCCTTAGGTTCAGATTTGGAGGACTCGCCAATTTCAAATGTTTCTTCTCATGTATAACCTAGACCGATTGTTTCTCTGTGTCTTCTCTGGCTCTTTAGTTGTTCATCAAGATTTTGTGAGCTTTCATTGTATTGCTTCAACTTTTTATTTGCTTCTTTCTCAGTTTTCAGTTCCTTCTTCAATGTCTCATTCATCTCTCTAAGCCTTTCATTCTCAGCTATTACTTGAATATTCTTTGCAGTAGTATCCTACATTTGACTATGATTTAAAGCAAATTCCTGCCTCAGTTTGATAAGCTCTTCATCTTTTGCCTTTAGGGTATCATCAGCAATTTTCTTGGCAGCTTCTGCAATCTTCTTTGCATCTGCAACTTTTCCTTTTTCCTCAAGGACTTCACACATCCTAATAGGACTAACTTTCAAGTTCTCTTTTCAGATTAGCCACTTTTTCTTTGAGACCCTTGTTTTTAATCAATAGATTTGCAATTGCCTCCTCAGACTCTTCACATGTACTTCCTTCAGACAGTTATTCTATGTAGTCTTGGCTTTCACTCGATTGCTTAGTGAGTTCTCTCCTTTTGGAAAGTGACTTCTTCAACTTTTCTTGCAGCTCAATGATCATCTTGTTTGCATTCTCAAGTTGCATCTCATACCTATAACCCTCCATTATAGTGGATATTTTCCCCAAGCTGTTAGGCTTATCACCAAGAGGACCTATGCTCTAATACAAATTGTTGGAATTAATAGGTACTGAGAGGGGGGGAATCAGTACAAATAGATAGTAAACAAATTCAACCATTTATCTAAATAACAGTTGAATTACTTTCCAAACTACAAAGCATATAATTGATGCAAATACGTAAAAGAAAGTAATATCAAGCATCCACAAATTCATCACACGTGAGACAAATATTTTCTTGTGGAAACCCTTGTAAGAGGGAAAAAACCACGATGGGGATGACACCCATAAGCCCAATACTGCAATAAATGTGTTTGTCGTGTTAGGATCTGCAAATACCCTCTCCAAGGGTTCACCCTATTAGGAGTGACTAGTACACTATTAGGAGTACAATCATATCAGCTATGATCTACCTCGCAAGAGGATTTCAAAACTCAATAAAGAAGTCACCATGTTAAAGGATTTACAAATAAGAACTTGTTTGAGTTTACCTAGTTAAGGGATTTTGCTTGCTGCAACTATTAGGGAACAACAAGATTAGTGATCTGGATGTAGCATTGATTGCTTATCAGATCCAATATATTCTTTGTACTTTGTAACTCCTCACCGCAACCGCAAATTGAAATCACAAAACCCTAATTGCATCACCCAAAACAACTCTTACAACTTACAACTTAATATGAGCAGTTTCCTCTATATAGACAACTTCCACCGACAAAAGATTGATCTTCAAATTACTTTTCCACGAAAGCATCGTGTGTCAAAATGATAATCTTAATGAATAAAATAATTTATCATGACCGCGCTGGGTCAAGATAAGATCTGCAAGCTATATCTCCAAAGTAGTCAAACATATTTTGACTTCTCCAATGCAACACCTCAAATTTGTCTTAAATGTTTGAATCGATCTCATAAATATACAAACATTGAATGTATAACCTTTACTCCACATCATCGTATCATTAGAAATTCATTAGAAATGATTGTGCATACTTAACCTTAGTAATGAGAATTTTGGTAGTGAGCCTCCATTGTAAAAACCACCTTAACCGGTGTCACGTTAACTACTATTTTCATAATTGAGAATTAGTGTTCTCTGTGGTTTTTTCCATCTTGGTTTTTCCACGTAAAAATTTAAATTGTGTATGGAGTTCTTATTTGCTTTCAAGTTAAAAAAAAATTATTATCTAATTGGATTAATATTGCTACTAGATCAAATAAGTTTTTAAAATAAATATTCTAGGATAACTGATTCACCTCCTTGTTAGTTATCTGGGACTATTCAATTGGGTTAAGATCAAGGTTAGGGATGGTATTATGATTAAGGTTTATTTTTATGGTTCAGATTTTGGTTAGGGTTAATCTAATATTATAAGTAATCTAAAATATATATAAAAATAATATAAATATTATAGTATATTATTTATGTATATTATAGTATTAAATTATTTGTTTTGTATTTTAATATTATTATTTTATATTATAATATATATACAATATAAAAATAATAATATAATTATATATCTATATACACGATAAATATAATATAATAATCAACTCGTTCAGGGGTATTCGAGGGCTCATCCTCTTCCTCATAGAGACAAGAGCAAAGGTTGGACTCCTCTAGAAAGGGAGTGGATTAAGGCTAACTTCGATGGTGTCTCTAGGGGTAATCCGGGGCCATCTGGAACAGGATGTGTTCTACGGGATGAGAAAGGAAATATTCAAATGATTGGTGCAAAAAACCTTTAAGTAGGTACAAACAATGTGGTTGAGAGCAAGACAATTTTTTGTGGTAAGATTGGCCAAGAAGATAGGGGTCAGGAAGTTGAATTTGGAAGGAGACTCACAAGTTATAATTAATGGGATATCAAAAGGTGAAATGGGGTCTTGGCACTCAGAAAGACTTATTAGAAGAATCAGAGTGATCTTGGAATCCTTTTAAGCATAAAAAATCTCACACGTTTTGAGAGAAGACAATGAGGTTGTAGAAAAACTCTCTAATCTTAGGGTGGATTTACTTGACCAGAACAAAGAAGAGTTGATTGAAGACTTTAGGGGTCTTATAATTTAAAAAGTAAGCTAAGGTAAGTTAATTTTGAAATCAAAGTGTTTTAGCGGGTCACTAGATGGGTTCAAAGGCAGCGAGTGGGGCCTACATTTTCAAGGGAAGATTTAGACATGATGATTTGGTGAGGAAAGCCTAGGAGGTTTGGATGTTTATTAGATCCCCACGTCACCGTCAGATGGGAGCATGATGTTTCATAGGAAGGAACAATTTGGAAGGTCTAGATCATATTTACTCTTTGCAGAACAATTGGAAAATGACAATGGGGTAGAGTATGGTGATAATGACAGAGAGGTACAATGGAAGCCAATTTTTTTCAAAATTTCCCCTAATCAGCTGTCAAGTTTTAGAGGAGAAATCTTTGATCGTCGGCTGGGTAATGTGTTTAAAAGTGATGACGATAGGTTTGTTGTCTACATGAGGAAGTTATTTGGGCATGAGTATATGATGCAAGATTTTTGGCAACAAAATAACCTAGATATTTCCTCCATGTTCTGTGCGTGGGTGTTTTAGCTTGGGGCAAGTAGAGAGGAGGTAATGAGAGTCGTGAGACTCTATGTTAAACCAGAATGGTGTGGTGGTTTCATCCCATGGATGGGTAGGGATGAGCCGAGTATGGGCCTAACAACTGGTGATGATTCTTGGTGTTTGGTGGATGGGGCAAACAAAGATTTTCAGCCATTACTGGTTTGGGGGTCATTGACATCGAAAGAGAAGAGGATTGCGAGTGCAAGGAAAGGATGTGAGGAGATGTTGTTATTTTTGGCCAGCCACGAGGAGGAAATGAAGCTGCTGGAGGAGGAGCGAAGGAGAAAGTTGAAGCACACTCCGAGGTAGTCGGAAGCCAAGCTTAACGCGAAGGGAGGTGATGGTGGCTCGAACAAACTAGTTTTGGAAAGGAAGAAGGGGAAGGTGAACACAATAGGAGGTACCCTAATTTACACAAAGACTCAAGATGAAATGATGAAGCGCTAGAAGTAGTATTCCCAGCTTATCTTATCTTGGCTTATTTTATATAATTTTATTGTATGCAACTCTAGTCGGTGTATGTTGCCCGTTTTTGTATAAAAGGGCATTGTATTGATAGAAGTATATGTTAGGATGGGTAGATTTCAGTGGTTGGTGGTATGGTTGGCAAGGTTAAAATGTCATTTTGTTACTATTTTGCTCAGTTGCGTATGTAGATTTCAAAGTATAAGGGTTGGAAATTTGCCAAGTATAGTGGCTTTTTTGTAAACTTTATTCCAATTATAAATAAAATTATTACTTGCAAAAAATATAATAATCAAATATATTTTTAGCTCTCTCTCTCTCTCTCTCTCTCTCTCTCTCTCTCTCTCTCTCTCTCTCTCTCTC
>MU226234.1:2455530-2468379 GCA_018584345.1 Thuja plicata
TTATTTGGCGGGGGAGGGTTATTATCTTCATTGTTGTCAGCCATGCCTGATTAAATAATATACAAATATAAATTTCAAATCGATTTCATATATTATTAAAAAAATCAATACAAAACCCCATTTTAACAAAAAAAACTACATTTAACATGAAAATGAAAAAATTAATCCAGATATAGCAATAATTTACTTACCAGATAAACTGTGGAGTCAAATTTGTTGTTGAAGCAATCAGGTACCCGAAAAAATCATGTATACAATATTTCTAGCCATTTTCCAAACCCAAAACAATGAGAGAAATGAGGAAAGCGGCTCGCAGGTTTTGATTTATGCCATAGGTTTCGGGTACCCAAGTTTTTTGGGTACCCAAAAAAATCAGGTACCTGATATTTTTAGGTACCTAAAAATATCTTATACCCAAAAATATCATGTACCTGATTAGGCTTGTGCTTTGGTGTCAGGTTTGCCCAGGTGTACTGACACCCAATCCTACTAAAAAGTCAACAAACATTTTCATGCGCTTTTGGACGAGTGAAAAGTGGATTTTTTCACATCGCCACTTTTTGGCCCCCCATGATCTTGCACATACCCTGATCCTGACCCTTCTTCAATGTGTAATTCTTCGACTTGACTTGAGCCTCATACTTCAGCTTGTCCTTCACCTTCTTTAATTTTATGATAATATGCCAATGCAGCTTCACAATTTCTTTGTTCAGCACTAGGTGATCTTTTTCTAGCAGATTTACGTTGTTTTCCCTTCTTGTTCCCCATTTCTTCTCTTCAAAAATGTCTTCCAAATGTATTTTTTCTTCAAAAAAATACTTTGATATAATATTTCTCCTCTTCAAAATTATGCCTTCGAAAAAAATAGAAATAACAATCTTTATTCCAAAAACCCATTTGTAAAAATTGAACAATAATAGAAAAAGCGAATTACTTGTTGCAATTCAGTTAAAAATCGAAAACAAAAAACTTTAGATTTATACCATTCTAAATTTTTCAAAAAAAAAATTGCAACATGGCCGACCTACTTCGCGTGAAGTAGCCAAGATAAAAATCTGGCGGGATGGTTTTCACCGGATTTTTCACTCAAGTGGCTTCGCGCGAAGGGTCTAATCACAAAGCCCCTTAGACCCCTTCGAGCGAAGGGGGTCTTCGCTCGAAGACCCCTAAAATGAAAATTTCTTATTTGAAAAAAACAAGTCCTAAAAATTGGTCTTTCAAGGCCTGGGACAAGGACCAAATCAAATGTTTTTCTCAAATACATGATGCCAAATGATGCGATTCGGAACAAGATTTCTAATGAATATAATTTTAATACATATTGAGTTCCTTATCACTTTCAAATATTACTTTAACTAAACATAGGTTGTTTGACGATTCAACAACCTGTCTCTTCAAAGCTTTGGGAAAAATAGTAAATTACAAAAAAAAATTATGAAAAATATGTAGGAAAAGCGTATTTGTGTTACCTTTCTATATATAAAAAAAAATTTGAATTTCGATATATACATTTCAAGTTACAGTGATCAAAGTGACCTTATGTCTAAATTACAGTTACTGTCACTTTAAAACTTAATAAAATATGAAATATTGACCCAAAATGAATGAAACCAATAACATCCTCTAGCTATTGAAGTTACAAATATAATTTCGAAAGAATTACATCGTTATCATATTTTAAAAAAAAGTTATGCTGATCCAAGTGAAAGTCACTTATTAAAATCACATTTTTTTCACACAAATCACTTTTCAAAGGAGAAGGAAAAATGAATTTTTATTTTAAAAAAAATAAAAAATTTAGAAACTATAAAGAAAATGGTAAAAGACCCTAGTTTATATCATCTTCAAATTCCTTATAGTTTTGCGACAATAGGTGTTTGAAAATGAAGTTTTTTCTCAAGATGTTGATCTCTGTGTCAAAGTTGGCCAAAAAGTGAGACACACTATTGTGGGATTACCCACCACTCTCAATCCTCTAGGGCTACAAGACCATTCTTGATCAACATGGGAAATATGATGTTCTTGAGATCCCTCATGCTGAGACTCTTCTTGTCTGGAAACCAATTGTACTTATATCTCCTAAAGAAAATTTAACACTTGTGGTTTCCCTAGTCCTTCATTCTTGTTAACCTAAGATTCCTCTGGTTGTTCATTCTCTTGTTGATTTTATTAATGTTCTTTCACTCATAGACTAAGTGTAGTTCCCATATGAGGACCACCATCTCTACCTCGACCTCTGTTACCTCATCCTCGGTTAGAAAGAGACATCCTTCAAGGAAGAAGGGTCTATAATTAGTACCTTGGAAAAATAACCCATAAAGTTAAATCTAAGATACAAAATAATAACCACACAACTGCACAACACATATCAAGCACATTAATCCAAATCTCCCAATATTTGAGCATGTGCTATGATACCAGATATCATGCCCTATCCGAGAACCCTTGGGAAAGTAATATACAATACAAACAGAACAATTTTTTATTTATTTTTGTTTTACAAGCATAAGTAACTACACCAGTAACATGAATGCAACCATATAACACAGAAGTTGTATTGATGAACACTAAACTACCAATGTAAAAAGGTAACATGATTGACATAGACCCAACAAGATATAAGTCTAGTGTTCCCAAGGGTCTCATGAACGACAAGATAAGACCACTCCACGAGAACCCAAGAGAGTGTTTCAACATAAAAAGCAAGTCAAATGTCTCACAAAACATCTTATTATACCTTAATAAAATTACTATTGATCATTAGTTCCTCAGGTTGGAAATTGTGCCAAGACTAGGTTGAAGATTTGTTTACTCTACATGCAAAATGAGGTCAATAAACTACTATGAAGGTATGAATGAAACCATGGGGAAAATGATAGTCAAATAAAAAATCCTAACTTGAACAACACTTGTAGTCCGCTCTTTATTGCGGATGCACAACTCTATATAAGCCACCTTCTCATAAAGGAGAGGAAACACTAGCTCTAAGCTATAAGAGAAAAGCAACTTGCAATAAAGGAGATCAAGAAAGAGTTATAAATCTAATGATAATGGAAGACAATTTAAACTATTGAAGATAATCATTGGTAAGCATATAAATAAAGTGAGTTTAAATCACCCATTTCATTGGAAAAGATTGGTAAATAAGAGTAAAGCAATAAAATGAAAATTTGATGTGTAAAAGGTATTTTGGTAGAAGAGATAGAGAAAATTAGAAGGAAAAATGAAGAATTAAAAGAAGAAAATTAATTATAAAATAAAGAAATATTGGAATTGAGAGAAAATAAATTTGACCAGTTAGTTACTTAGAGCATATGTAAAGGAAAATTAGTGTATAAAGTCTAATCCTACACTATGCAATATCTTCTGTGATAAAAATAATGTGTCATTTATCAAATGAATCATTTGATAAATGTGATATAATTAAAGTTTATGTTGATAAAATATGTATGGTTAGAGATAAAAATATATTTGTATCTACAACTCTTGCTAGTTATGAAGATAATGACAAGGATGCTTTTCAAAAAATGTTGGTTTTAAGATAATGGAAAGAATGACATATAAAGGAAAAAGTTTGGAAAAACATGGACAGGGAATTGTAGGGACAAATAAACCAAGAGTGGGGCCAAATAATGAAAACCTTGGATATGTTAGTGGTAAAAGAAATAAAATTTATGTTATAGGTATTAGAAGTGCAAATAAATCATCTTCAAGGATACAATATGTGCAATATTCTCATTGATATAGGAAAAAATGTAAAATGGGAATACGTTGGGATCTTCACCCTTCTACTATTTGTGGATTTAAGATTCATTTTTACAAATTTTATTTCACCGAAAAGTGGAAGAAACAACATTTAAGAGATAGTTTATAGATGGATTATGGATGGATCAATATATCTAATTGGCAGAAGGTCATAGAAATATTCATAATGTTGTGCAAGCATAAAAATTCTCATGTGAGACAAATAAAATCATGTAAGAAAAAGTACCACTAGTCACAAGATCAATACTAAATGTTTGTAGCATTGATCACAAAGATCATTGTTGAACCTAAAAGGTTATAATGTTGATCACAAGATCATTGTTGAATGTTCGTAACATTGTTCACAAAGATCATTATTGAACCTGTAATGTCATAAACTACACCTTGTGTAATTCTTCATTGCATAATGCCTCCCCTTTAGTTAAAATTTTAAATTTCACCTAAGCCTCCATCTCTCGTCATCTTTGTTGTCTGAATTATTGACCATGTTACATGTCTGGTTTAGTATGCATGCACACCATAGCTCGATGTATGCATGGTGCACACTTGTACCACAAATTTACAAACAAAAGGTAGTTGTTGGGATATTACACCTACTAATTTTGGTAGTGTAAAATCTCCCTAGATAGGCCACCAATACAAGGAATCTAGGGGACATATTTAAACTCCTTCATTTTCCCTCTCTTAGCACATTTTTCAATCATTTAAATATCTCTTGGCACATTTTTCATTCATTCAAATCTCTCTTCACACATTTTTAATCATTCAAAACACTCTTGGCATATTTTTGGTCATTTGAATCCCTCTTGGAATAATTTCAATCACCTTGAACACTTTCAACCTCTCTCTTGAGCTCTCATTCCACCATTATAGATAATCTTTCCAATTTATATCTCTCATTACATATTTTCTCCAACATCCTCCTTCACGTACACAAGCTCATTCTCGCCTTCAACCCATCAAGCTCCAACTTTGTTGCTTTGAAGGGAATTAATCTCACTCACTTTATTTTTATTCAATTTAACATATCGTAGCTCTTATTAGTTTCTATCTTTTTATTATTATTTTATAATGACCAATATATGTATAAGTGAATCTATCATATGTTGGCTATTTGTGAACCTATCTGTGTCTGTGTCTATGTGTGTGTTGGGGGGGGGGGGGGGGANGGGGGGGGGGGGGGGGTAACCAAAATAGGGGTTTGACTTTGGCATGCCTCTAAGAAAATAGTCCAACACTTTTCTTGTCGTCTTGTGTGCAGATTTTGAAGGATGAGATGGCTTAGCAACTTTTGGGGTTATTCTACCTCCATATATGAGGTTTTGTTTCCTTCCTTTCCTCTTTCAGAGTAGTAGTTTTGCTTTGTTATTCACATTTTTTTATTTGTACTTTTACTGCTTTTAAGTTTTGTTAGCTCTATTTTTGTTCTTGTACCTTTTCGACCTTGAAATTTGTACCTTGTCCACATGGGACACACACATGATGCACTGACATCCCAAATCTATGCTGCAATCTTGAGATCAAATTGGCGTCTTAGATAGCGAGTGATTTTGGTGGTTGGACTTGATCAATAACTTTTTCATTTCTAGTAGTTAGAATAATTTTATCAGTTCATAGCTTAGAGATATTTTTGTTAAATACTTTGTATTCACTTAATTTTAGTTAATTAGTTAGTCCCCCTAGCTCACTAGAGCGCTAGTTTAGCAAGGTGGCGCAAGGGTTGATTCAGTCCGTAAAATTTCATCAACCTTGTGATTGGAAAATTCTAGATTCTCTAGAGAATCTAAGAAGTTACATAACATTAGTCACAAGGATCATTATTGAATGTTTATAACATTGATTCAAAGATCAATTTTGAACCTAAGAAGAAATAACATTGGTCATAAAGATCATTGGTGAATGGTTGTAACGTTGAATTTAAATTGATATAACATTGATTACAAAGATCATTGAAGTTGTAGCATTGAACATATAGATAGTTACTAAAACTGTGAAAGTTTTGGTCATAAAGATTATTGTTGAAATTGAAGGTTTTGATTGCAAAGATCACTATCATATATATAAATCATTGATGAATTTGTGAATTTTTTTTATCACAAAGATATTTGGAAATATTTCACCTTCTTTTTGATATAACCATGATGGACAATGATGGACAAAAGTAATCAAGAAGTTCAAAACACGTATAAGACTATATAGATTTTGAAGGCAACGATGTTAAATATTCTTCATTTGTACATTGGTTTTAACAAACTTATTTGTTATATCTTGTAAGAGACACATCTCTATATGCATTTAGCCAATAATATTTGGATTGCTAATTTTGATATAAAACAAGGCTTGTTTAAATAATAAATAAAAGTTAAAATTATATAATATTGCATATATATATAATATTTTATATTATATATATATTATAAAATAATATATTTTATATATTAGAAATTGTAACAATTATTTATTATTTATAATATATGTATTGATAATATAATATAGTAAATATTTTAGAATATATAATAGTAATGAAATAGATGTTTATAGTAATAAAATATAAAAATAGTATCTATAAAAGATTGGTTGATTGGTGCAAAACTAATTAACTAATTGTGCACAAGTGAATGCATATAAAAACAAGTGCCACGTAGTGGCATGAAGTAAAATTATTTTAGATTAAAAATTACATAAGAAAATTTGTATAAAATCTAAAAAATAATATTTAATGAATTATGTTGGTATATATTATAAATTCATTTCTATAGTTATAATTGTAAAAATTTAAAATATAGTTATAAATTATAAATGTAAAGTAGAATTTAAATAATAAATAAAGAGTTAAAGTAAAATACTAAAATTATATAATATAACATATATGATATAGTACTTTTATATATTATATATTATAGAATAATATATAATATATATTAGAAATTGTAAAATATATAATACTTATATATAAATAATTGAAATTTTTAATGAAAATAACATGTTTACATAATAAAATATAAAAGTTAAAATATTGTATCTCATAATTATTAAATTAAAACACTAATTTCAAAATAAATTAAATGATATATAAATTATATATTACAAAACTATGGTTAAAGACTATCTGAAAAAAATAAATTGGGAAGTCTCGGAAAAAAGGGGTCCTATAAGACCAAATCAATTGAACCAATCATAATTCAAAAAAGTAATTTATAGAATATATTTAATTCATCAATAAATATTTGAACTTTATTGGTGCACAACCGAATGCAATAGCCTACGGCAAGTACAAAAAATGAATTTATGCCCTCCAATACTCTACACACAAAAAAATATTGTTGGCTCTTCTAGATGTACATTGAGAGGTTGACCATGCTAGAAATGAAATAATTCTTTTTGTTTTTTTTCTTATGCTATGGGAATTAATACCAAAACATGATAAAATCCCAAGTAATTTTTATGACTCTTGAGAAAACTTGTGAGTTTGGTTAAACAAAAGTTATTTATAAATTTGACTCAGGTTGATCTAGATTTCTAAGTTTGATAAACAAAGGTTATTTATAAATTTGACTTAATTCAATCTAGGTTTCTCTTTTGAATAGAGCAAATTTTTAAGGGTTTCTTAAAGACTAACTTCTTTTGTTGAATAGATCAATCACTTCACTCTAAATTTTGAAACTATCTCCTTTCTTCATATAAATAAGATATATAATATTATAGCAGACTGCCTTGCTTTACAAGACAATCATAACTAACATGTTTCTGAATAGGGATCTATGTTGTAAATTTTCACAAACTCTCCAACTTATTCATATTAAGAAGATATTTCAACCCTAAAAGAATATGGCAATCATTTAATTTATTCTAATTCCTATTGAAAACAGTAGAATATAGCAATCATTTAATTTATTCTAATTCATATTGAAAACAGAATAATGACAAACCTCCTTGGATTTCCCTCTTCTTATTTTGAAAATGGCTTTTTCCAATTTAAAAAATGGCAATCTCAATGCTGTAAACTGTAATTACCTTCCATAGTTTTAATAGATCTCTTTTTTGTTCAACTAGAAAAAAACAGATACTATGTGACAAAGAGAACGAAAACGGACTTCAAATTTATTTCAAATAGTCAATCTTAACAAAGAAGAGAATTATAGAAAATATCCCTGCTGGTTGAGCTTACTCTTTTAAACTTGCATTAATGGATCCGACATGATTTCTGAATCACAGTGACATAACAGTATTAAGAATCAAATAACATCATAAGTCCACCAGGGAACAGAGCAAGATAGGAGAAATATATTGAATCTGTAACAGTCTAATTCAACCTTATTGCTTAATATAGTGCTGCAACTTTATTTGAATGTATCCATATGCATCAGAATGCTTTTGGCAACTCCAATATCTCATTCGAAGTATATAAAAAGATGTTATGTATATATCACTCCATTTGAACATAATTATGTTCACTGTTCCATGGTGGAGGGTATATACCAGCGTGGCCATTCGAGAGATTAGTTTGAGGTGGCAATGATTGAAGAGGTTCTACAATCCAGCCATTATGACTCACATTCTGATTTTCTAGTCTGACAGGACCTGTGAACTGTTGGGTAGTCAAGTAGGCTGCATTTCTTGCCAAGAAATCATTGCCTTCAAAATTTGCAGTAACCAATCTGTTTGAATCGGTCCCCATAGGACGTGTCTGATAATTTTTTGTGGCGAAGAGATTAGATGGGTCAGCAAAAACAACAGATGAATTGGATAGCACCAAGCCATTGGCTGCCAAAACATCAGAAACGTTGGTATAGATTCCAGACACTGAACCCATGTTATTGGCCTCATTAATGATGTCAGCTCCCAAGCCCATTCCAAATTGAGGGGCAACCTGGTTAGATGAAGTAAACATGGATTGCCCAGGATGAGAATGAGAAATATTGGAAACAGCCTGCATATCATCTGCAGGTTTATGCCAGAATCCACTGTGCGACACTAATGGATTTCTTTGTTGCTGCTCATGAGCAGTATTGGATTCGGCAGCATAATTACCATGGTTGGCTGCAGTACCTCTTAGTGAATCCATTCTATTACCCTCCTCAATTCTGGGTGCTTTCCAAATTTCATCAACATGGCTCAATCCTGTCTCCTTGATGTAATTTATAAGTTGTCCTATAGGTAGTGAGCTGCTTTTAATTTTTGCAACGTTATATAATCTCTTGTCAAAATTTGTAACTGAATCAATGCCTCTAAATTTGAGTGTAGCAATGTCATATGTCAAAGCCGCCTCTTCTTCAGTACCTGCAAATTGACAGATCCAAAGAGTTCACCTTTTAGCTGGTTTACTTAGGGGATAATTCTTTTTTCTAAGCGAAATATACAGTAGATATATTCATGTTTGGTGTACTCACCGTATGTTCCTAGATATACATCTTTGTTTCCATTTATCCTTCCAATTCTTGCCTGCCACTTTCCTTTTTGATGGTGTCTGCGATATGTTACAGATTTTATCATTAGAATACAGCTTTCCTACTGATGTTTCTCCAAATTCCAAATAAAGCTATCAAATAAATACAGTCAATTTTTTTTCTTCTTCTAGCTCTTCTCATTTTAATAGTAGATTACGGAATGTAATTCCAAAACGTTAATGCAAAAATATTACACATACCTTGTTACTCCACGGAACTTTGATGCGCCTCTGGTAAAACCACTGCTCATCCTACATAAATAGAAGATTAGAAGATTATACGTTAGCAATGTACACATGAAAGTAATCCAGTACAACATCTTACTTGAACTAAATCTAAAACGCTCTAATTGACCTTATCATGTGGCCAGTACTGTGAATTAATTTGTTGATGGGTCATTTGAATATGAATAAATTCAACCTAGGGAAGCTCTTCATATTAATTTTTGAGTTTTCCCTACCAGTGTACCCTTGCTCATTCTAATACAAATACATATATGTACTGTCAGTTGCACCAAAAACAGCACCACTAGAACATTTTTACTCTAAAATGCTTCAATAGAAAGAATTCTGATACCTCTTGAGATGATTGATGTAGTCTACGGTGGTCATCCGTTTCATGATTTCAAGCTCTTCTTTGTATTTAGTTTTCTACATAAAACATATAATTTTAACAGTTGATTCTGTACAAAATTATGCAAAGACAGTTGCTGTGTAATCTGCAACAATAAATACAGTCTTATAAACAATAACAAACGTAAAATTCTTACAGGAAAATTTGTTGTGCTTTTGTCACCCCAAAACTTGAGAGCAGCCTTATCATAAGCTTCTGCTGCTTTCAATTCAGTGTCATAGCCACCTACAAGTACATCAGCCCTAGGTCAACACTTCAATCCAATCTAGTTCACCTCACTGCTAAATGTAAAATACCAGATACTAGAGTTTCGAATCAGTATTTGAATGCTATTCTTAACAACTGCAATATATCTACAAAATGATATGCTCACCCAAATATACTGTTGAAGATTTCAGCGGTTGTCCAGATTTGAAGGATGACAAGGACACGCACAAATTGTTTTGCATCAGTAAAAAGACATCTCAGTTATATAAATAGCTATGAAAGGAAAAGCTCCAGAAAAAAAGCTGATGGAAAACGCTAAAATACTCAACATTAGGGTTCCACAGTCTATCATAACTGTCATTAGGGTTCCACGGTCTACTATAATTATAATTAGTGTTCCACATTATATTTTTAAATTTTTGGAAAATTATTTTTTACATCAACGGTTAAATGTAGCCTTAGAATAATGATACATGGAAAATATTTCTAATGGTAATCTAAATCCTTTTAACATACCTTGTTTTCCCTTTCGTTTGTGACCTTCTCTAACAAAGCAGTTGTCCCACAAATGGGCTTCATATCTCCCTGTCCATCTATGCCTGAAGACAAAAATTCCAAGATATAATTTTTCAATATAGTTTTTTATATATAGTTTCTTCTGTTTTAGCAAATCGGGGACATGTTTATATATCACATACCTGGTGACTCCACGGAATTTTGAAGTTCTTATTGAGGTTCTTCTGAGCACAGAATTTCCTGCTCTTGCTTTTTCTGGTCCCATTGCTTGGTTAACAGCAAGTGTCTTGTTATCAGAAGGAGGACAAACTTCATTACTACCCATTAACACAGGAGTCTGAACCAAAGCAAAAGCATTTTGTGTAGTAGTAATGGTTGATGGTGTACTTGGCTGAGTATTTCCATTCACAGGCAAAGCCAAACCACAGTTAGCATTAGTTAAATTGTAGTTTTCAGTAGTTGCAGAAGTACTACAAAAGTTCTCTCTAAGGGAGGCTTTGCTTGCAGATTGGTTGGTGGTCAGAAGTGGCTCCATCTCAGCCTGCTCAAATATGCCATGCATTGAGCTCTGAAAGCTCATGGGGTTAGAAAACAAGTTGCAGATTTCATCATTATCATCATAAACAAACTGCATTGCATTGGTGGGTCTTGAAGGTGCAGTCATATCAACGCTGTCTAAATGAAATGTATCTGATGCATGTACTTGTGGTAGAGTACCACCTTCAAACTGGCCTTCCATTATTTCTGTCAACAGATCTTCAGGGATAGGAGCTTTTTCATATTGCTGTTTAGTATTGGTGAGTTGTCCAGCGTTCACCACCTCTGATTGCCGAGTTGGATTATTTTCCTGCCATCCTGCAAATGTTTATAACAGTTATGATTTGTACCTGGCAATGGTAAAGAATTCTTCTTATCAACCAGTGTTATAAAGATCGTCCACCTTAAACATTTTCCATTCAATATTTCACAAGTTTTTTTACTTCTATTTTTAAAAATGATTTGGCAAAGTGTTCATTATTTGGTTAAGTTAAAATGTTCATATAAATTTTATTTAATTAAATATAAGGTTTATATAATCTTTATATAAAGTAAATTTTTATCATCAAAACTTTATAAAATACTAAATTAATTTAAAATTTTAAAATCTAATTTTGACATTGTACATTAAAGGACTACACTTCAAGGTGATTTTAGTTGTGTATTGTAATTTTTTTTTAAATATCAATAATGAACCTTAATTCAAATTGAGTATCAACTCTATCTAATATTTGTTTTTTCTCAATTTGAGTTAAGGTTAACTATATGTGGGTGTAGGTGTAACTTCACTATCATACGTCACTGCATTAAAATCTATTCACATCTTCAACAAACTAAACCCTATTCTCTTAAAATCTATTCACATCTTCAACAAACTAAACCCTATTCTCTATGGTGAAAATAATAACCAGAGCCTATTTTTAAGAAAGATCCTTTCAAATAACATCAAATGAAAGTCCCACAAACTCATTTATTTATTCTACAAAAAATAAATAACTTAGAAGCGACATACAACATGGTGAAAACAATAACCACAACTTACTACATACAACCAATATCCTATAATCTATTGTACAAAAATCAAATAAATTAGAAACTACATACAACATAATGACCTGTAATCTTCATACAATATCTTCACCATTATGAGTCACTACATTAAATCCATTTGCATCTTCAACAAACTAAACCCTACTCTTTATAATGAAAACAATAGCCACAACCTATTTTTTTGAAAGCTCATTTCAAGTAACATCAAATGAAAGTTCCACAACCTCATTAATCTATTTGACAAAAAATGAAATAAATTAGAAACCACATACAACATGGTGACTTGTAATCTTTAACCAATATCAAATAATCTATTGTACAAAAATTAAATAAATTAGAAATGACATACAATATGGTGAGGTGTAATCTTTGTCCAATATTTTCACCATTATAAATCTTCAACAAACTAAACCCTACTCTCTACGGTGAAAAGAATAATCACTACCAATTTTTTTGAAAGATCATTTCAAGTAACATCAAATGAAAGTCTCAACCTCATTAATATATTGTACAAAAATTAAATAAATTATAAACCACATACAACATGGAGACCTATAACCTTTAACCATTAACTTATAATCTATTGTACAAAAATTAAATAAATTAGAAACCACATACAACATGGAGACCTATAACTCATTGTAAAAAAGAAAAAGAAATGGAATACAACATGGCCACTTATAATATATATATA
>MU226234.1:2481201-2491332 GCA_018584345.1 Thuja plicata
GCAGAGTGGTTGTCTTCAATATTCAATCCCTTCTCTGGATAGATGTATCACTTGATATCTCTATTCTGATATGTGCTCTGCCTTGACTATTCCTCTTCTTGATAATCTCTTTTTCCTTTGACAACAATCTCTCTCTTTGTCCAAACTCTCTCCCTTAGATGGATATTTCATATGTAATCAATTTCTCTCCCTTAGAATATTGATTAACTCTTCTTTTATTTTTATTCTCAGGAACTTCTCTTCGTGGATAATGATACAATCTTTCCCTTTATTATATCTCTCCTTTATGTGATAAACTAAATCTCTCCCTAATGATAATGACTCTCCCTGATGATAATGAGATAATTCTCTCCCTTTGACAACAATGCCAAACAATAATATTTCTCCTTGATTTATCATCTATATCATGTTCCATCCCTTTGCATAATATATTCCTTGAATTTCCCTATCCATCAGCAATGCAAAGTTTTGATTTTTGGTGCAGATATGTACCTTTCTATGTATAGATATATCTTTTGATGTTTATCTCAGTGTTTGCATCAACATGACTGATCTTTAGACTTGGTATATGATGGTGCAACCTCCTAGTTAGATTACTGACCGATAGACAATGGTTGGACCCCTAGTCTCTATCTCAGGTACTCAAAAGTATCCTTCGGTAATGGCTTGGTGAATATGTCAACTAACTGTTCCTTTGATTGAACATATTCCAGTGTCACTTATTTTTCTTGCACTTGTTCTCTTAGATAGTGATACTTGATAGCAATATGCTTAGTCTTAGCATGCATGACTGGATTCTTAGAGATGTTAATTACATTGGTATTATCACAATAGATAATTATTGGTTCAATGATCTTCATATTCATACCTTCCAGCAATTGTTTGATCCATGCAATATTAGAGCAATTTGCAGTAGCAACCGCATACTCTACTTCTACAATAGACTGAGAGATGCATCCTTTCTTCTTGATTATCCATGTGACAAGTTTGTCGCCCATGAAGAATGCTCCTCCACTTGTGCTCTTTTGGTCATCAATGTTTCCAACCAAATCAACATCTGTATAGACTTGTAGCTCAAATTTTCCTTCTCTTTTGTACCATAAGCCATAGTCCTCGGTGTTCTTCAGATATCTCAGAATTCTTTTGACAGCAGTCATATGTGATTATTTGGAATTAGCAAAGAATCTTGCAACTATCTCCACTGCATGTGCTACATCTGGTCTGGTATGAACAACATACATCAGTTTTCCAATCATGGATCTATATAAGGTTTGGTTTACCTCATTTGTCTTGTCTTCTTTTATCAGCTTGCATCTAGTAGCCATAGGTGTTCCAACTAGTTTGGAGTCTTCCATCTTGAATATCTTTAGCACTTCCTTGATGTATTTGGACCAAGTGATGTAAATGCCTGCATCTTGTTGAAGAATCTGTAGACCAAGAAAGAATTTAATCTCTCCAAACATAGACATTTCAAATTACTTTCTCATTTCATTAGCAAAGGATTTTCATAACAATTCATTTCCCCCAAAAATTATATCATCAACAAAAATTTCAGCAATTAGAATATTACCATCGATATCTTCATTTAAGTACAAATTGCTATTTTCACTTGTTCTAACAAATTTTATGCTAATGAGATATGAGTGAAGTCTTTCATACCAGGATCGGTGCTTGTTTCAATCCATACAAGGCTTTGTGTAGTCTACATACCATATTTCTCTTGTCTGGATCAACAAACCCTTCTGATTGTTCAATGTATACATCTTCTTCAAGTATTCCATTTAGGAATGCAGATTTGATATCCATCTGGTATACCTTGAATCCTTTAAATTCAACATAAGAAAGTAAGATTGTAACTCCTTCTAGCCTTGAAATGGGTGCAAAGGTTTCTCCATGATCAATACCTTCTTCTTGTGCATATCTCGTGCATACTAATCTTGCTTTGTTTGTAGCGACTTCTCCATTCTCATTCATCTTGTTTCTGAATATCCATTTGGTACCGATGACATTCTTGTCATTTGGTCTCAGTACTAGTGTCCATGTATTGTTCTCCTTAATCTATTCTATTTCCTCATTCGTAGCACTGAGCCATTCTTCATTCTCAAGTGCATTGTTAATAGATTTAGGCACAAAATCACAAAGTAAACATCTGGTGTTAAGTGACTTACTTCTTGTTCTTGTTCTAGCCTTCTTGTCTCCTTTGATTAGATACTGTGGATGATGTCTTCTGACATACTTGGCAAGTTTTGGTGAAGCTCTGTTTTCATCATTTTGATTATCTTCTTCACCTTCATTTTCATCTCCATTGTTAGGAACATCATCTTGAGGATTATCCTAGTCATCGGTAATTGCAGCCTGATGCTCGGGTGCAATGTTCTGATGCTTAGGATCGACAGACTGTTGCTCGGGTAGAGTGTCAGGTTCTGTGTAAACAAACCTATTGTAGTCCTTTGGTTCCTTTTTTCTTTCCTTATCATTCTTTTCTGCAAATTCATCTATTTTCACATTTGCACTTTCAATGATTTTGTTAGATGACTTGTTAAGACATTTATAAGCCTTGCTTTTGGTTGAATACCCTAGGAAGATACCTTCTTCACTTTTGTAGTCAAGTTTTCCATTTCTACCATCCTTCAATATATAACATTGACTACCAAATACTCTGAAGTAACTCACATTGGGTGTATGACCATATCAAAGCTCATAGGGTGTCTACTTTGTGTCCTTCCTCAATTGTACTCTATTTAGTGTATAGATAGCAGTACTGACATCTTCCCTCCAGAAGGTTTGAGTGATGCTTTTCTCAATCATCAATGTTCTTGCACAGTCAATAATTGATCTGTTTCTCCTCTCAGTAATTCCATTTTGTTGTGGTGTTCTCGATGCAGAAACATGTCTTTTAATTCCATGCTCATTGCAATAGTCAATGAATTCTTCTAAATTAAGTTCCCCTCCTCTATATGACCTTAAGCATTTCAATTTATTTTCACTTTGTTTTTCTACCATTGCTTTATACCATTTAAACATCTTAAATGCTTCTGATTTATCTTTTAAAAATATGACTGTTGTCATTTTATAAAAATCATCAACAAAGAGAATAAAATACCTATCTCCATAGTAGCTCTTTGTCATCATGGGTCCACATAGATCTGTATGGACTAATTCTAGAATTGTAGTAGATGTATGAGTTTTACTCTTGAAACTAGACTTTGTCATCTTACCTTTTTGACAATTCTTGCACATGATCTACTTGGGCTTAGTCATTGTCTTTAAGCCTCTGACATTCCTTTTTTTTCTTATCTTTATCATGTTTTCAAAGTTCACATGAAACAATGTTTTGTGCCACAACCATATGTCTTCATTTCTAGCCATTAAACAATTGATGTTAGTGTCATCAAGATAGAAAAGGTTACATTTTGTCTGGTCACCAGTACCAATCAATCTTCCTGATTCATTGTAGATCTTTGCCTTCTTATTTTCAAATGCTACTCTATGACCTAAAGTGTTCAACTGAGAAACACTTAACAAATTGTAATTCAGTCCTTTAACCCAGTAAGCATTTTCACATTTTATCAGGTTATTCAAAATTATGGTTCCTTTACCTTCAACTGGACAAGGTGTATTATTACCCATTCTTACTGCACCACCATTATAGTATTCAAAAGTATCAAACTTTTGTTTATCACCAGTCATATGATGAGTGCAGACACTATCTATGATCCATACATCATTTTTACTAACTTTAGATATGAGTGCAGTTTCTACATACCTTTCTTCATCTTCATCTGAATCATCCTTCATGGTTACAAATACCATCTCGATGTCTTCTTCTGATTTAGTTTCGATGTCATCAGCTATGTTCTTAGCTAGGTAACAAGCCTTCTTCCCTTTGTCCTTTTAGTCTCGGGTATCTCTCTTGTCATATTGTCAGTTGCTTTGGTAATCTCTATTTTCACCTTTATCAAACTTCTTCTCATATGATCTATCATTTCCTCTGTCATATTTTCTTTGGTTTGGACATCTTGCTACAAAGTGCCAACCTCTTTACAATTGAAACATACAAGTGGTAATTTAACTTTGTATCTGCCTTTGCCTCTCTGCAATCTTCTGGCCACAAGTGCTTCAATTTCATCAAGTCCTTGATCCTCATTATCACCATCACTATCATTTCTAACAACATGTTTATGACTCGAGTTACTTATCTTTAGAGAAGATTTGAATGCAGATTCTATAGATGAGACACTATTATCAAAGTTGTTCATATCAAATGAAATTAGTCTACCAATCAGACTATCTAGAGTAACTGTATTGTTTGCAATTGCTCTCATTTCTTGAATAGCAGAAACTCTTATAGCATAAACAAGTAATAAGGTTCTTAAGATTTTTCTTACCATTGTCTCCTCTTCAAGTACACCTCCAACTCCTCGGATAACATTTACTACCTCTTTGATTCTGCAGCTATACTGAGTAATGTTTTCTCCTTCTTTCATCCTTAGGTCATCAAACCTCCCTCTTAGGCTTTCTGCCTTTGCTCTGAGTACATTGGAATCTCCTCCATGTTCAAGCTTCAACTTATCCCATATTTTCTTTGCAGAGGCATAGGTTTTGACATCTTCAAACTCAGCATCAGAGAGTGATGATGCAAGTTCTATCATCACGCAGTTATGCTCATGCTTAAATCTTAATTGCTCAAGAGTATGAGGTCATGTAGGCAACACATATTCAGTATTTTAGTATTGAACAATATCATTCCAATACCTGATAGGTGGAGTCTTATTCTGCTTTTCCATGATGCAAACTTGTCTTTATTCAACTTGGGCACATCTCGTCTGTTCATCTTGTGATATTTTGCTTGAACTATTAAACTCCCTTTCTAAGAACACAAGCTCAGATACCAATTTTTAGTAATAACTGAGAGGGGGTGAATCAGTGGCCTCAAAAATATTCCAATAATCAACCCAAAAATTTAGTACCACAATATTAAGCCTCTACTTATCTTCTGTCCTATAAGATGAATTCCTCCAAATACTTATATCAAATTACTACTGCTCGGAATGCTTTGTAAAACCTTCTATTGTATGTTTACCGAATAAGAGTGTTAATTTACCGAAAGACAGTAAATTATCTAGAGTATATAGATAAATCCAGTTAAGTTAAGTGTAATGCAAAACACTAAAGTAATGACTCATAAACACATTGACACATGGATTTTTAACGTGGAAACCCTGTTAAGGGAAAAAACCACTTGGGACCAGTAACCTAAAATTTTCACTCTTTTGAAGTGAGCTTGGTGAAGAGCCAACCCTGTTAAAGGTTACAAACACACTACTAGGTGTGACCTTGTTAGAGGATTTAAAAGTTTAGCCTGTCACTTGATATCGGGCATCTCTATGCTACCATCTTTGATCAAATACTCACTTGGCCTATCAATTGGTATCTGGCATCTTATTCTATCTTCATGATCAAAATTTTTTGATACTCCTTGGGATGTATCTCAATATAGAAAGGATCTTTGAATCCCACTCAGTTAAGAGACTTTCTGAATCAATGGTTAAACTGAAACATTATGATCTGTTCACATATACAACTCATACTTGCAAATTTTCATATCTATTGTAATCTCATAAAATCATTCTGATCAATATAATTCTATTTATACCTTTGCTCCACTTTGATTCTGCTTGGTTATGTTGTGCTCTATTGCTCAGTGTCTACAAAAAACTTTAGCTCTTTCTTCAGCTTGCTGATCAAGA
Source organism: Thuja plicata (assembly GCA_018584345.1). NCBI lineage: Eukaryota > Viridiplantae > Streptophyta > Pinopsida > Cupressales > Cupressaceae > Thuja > Thuja plicata. Next base: position 2,486,952 of record MU226234.1, read on the forward strand.
CTATATGAAGTTGTTTTTCATTAGTTTCTCTTCAGCATCCTCTTTTCATTTAATCCCCATACCAATTCATAATGAATTGAGTTGTCTCTTTATAGACATGATATCACCATTGTTAGGTTCTTGATCTTCTTGATCTTTGTGTGATCCATAATTCTTGCCAGTTAGATTTAAAGCAAAACTCCTATCTTATCTCGCTGATATCTTCTTGTCAACTAGACAAAACAACTTTAAATCCATTACTTATCTTAGGCTTATCTTGTGGATGAAAACATAACTACCAGTTAAATCTATATTTAGCTCTGCCAGCTAGATATTTTTTCATTTATGAACTCAATTTAATTTTGGTGTTTAACTCTTTGATAGCGTCGGTCAACACTTCAGTTCTCCTCGGGCTTCTCTGTCGGTTTACACTATGTTTCTGGCCATCGATTATGCTTGTGATTCTGCTCTTCAGTAATGCTCGTCAGTGTTCTTGCTCAGGCATCACTATGACTTGAATTTTAGTGATCTCTATTCATCGGTCTCCATTGACCATCGGTGTTTGCAGTCATAATGTGAATGCTTGTCTTTTATGCATTACTGAAAGCACAATCTTTTTCTCTTTGATTCTCTGAAGTCTTTGACACTTTGATTATAACTTATTAGATTATATCAAGTTGACATCAATGACAATACAATCCATTAACCGTTTTAATGTCTTGCATTATCCTTCTGCATTTTGGTGATCAACTTAACATCTTCAAACGTTCAATTAGTTACATGTCATCATTATGATCTAATTATATTTCTCTAATTCTAGATACTTGTTCTTGTAGTGATCAAGTTTAGTTTCCATTTTTCCTCTCTGAATATTAGCATCCTTTAAGGTTTCTTCAATTTTGTTTTTAGCATCCTTTTCTTGTGGAATCTCTTTAGCCATCTTTAGTGAAGTAGTTTCATAATCAAGCTTTAAAAGTTTCTTTCTCTTGCTCAAGTTGCATTATCTGATCTAAAGTATCATTGAATGAATCCTCTTTTATCTTAAACATAAGATCTTGTCTCCGACTTATGTAAAGTTCAAGATGTTCTTTTAGTTTCTTAATGAATCCCTCTACTCTTCTCAATTTTAATTTCAAGTCACCATTCTATGCTTTAGCTTTGTCAAGATCTTCAAGTGTTGCTTCAAATTTTTCCTCCAAACTTTCAGAATCCATCATGATCTCCCTTAAGCTGTTAAGCTTTCTCTCCAAGGGCTAGAATCTCTAATACCAATTGTTAGGATTAAGTAATACTGAGAAAGGGGGGTGTTAGTAATAACTGAGAGGGGGGGGTTGAATCAGTGGCCTCAAAAATTTATCCTTTAAAATTTAATCCACCAATCAATACACCTCAGATTATTAAGTCCCTACAAGATATATGTCTTTGAAATACTTGAAATAAATAACTGTCTGTCGGTTTACCTTGTCTGTCCTTATTCTCCTTGATTACCGATAAGTAGTAAAACTTATTTACCGATACTCAGTAAATATGTAGAGTATACCAATCAATCCAGAAATGCATATGTGAAATGTAAAACAATAAAGTAATAAACCATATACACATAACACATGGATTTTAACATGGAAACCCTGTTAAGGGAAAAAACCCACTGGGACTAGTACCCCAAATTTTCACTCTTCTAAAGTGAGCCCTGTTAGGAGCCAACCCTGTTAAAGGTTACAAACACACTGTTAAGTGTGACCTTGTTAGATTATTTTTATACATAGGTTGTCACTTAGTATCTGGCATCTATGCTACCATCCTTGAATCATCCTTTAGACTGTCAATAGGCTTTATGCTAATCTTACTGCCATCCTTGAATCAACCTCCTTCTTAGACTGTCAATAGGATTCAGGTAAGACCGATGCTACTATCATGAGTCAACCTTTTTGGTAATCTATTAGGATATACCTCAATTATAGAAGATAGTTAAGTCCTACTCTGTTAAGAGACTTAATGCTTCAATGGTTAAACTGAAACACAATGACTTGTTTCTAATGCAACTTTGAATTGCAGATATTCATATCTATTTATGTAAAATACCTCTCTGATCAATGTATCAATTCAATTCCTTTGTACTTTGCACTTTTTGCTCTGTGATGTTGTGCTTCACTATTCGTCGGTGTCTGCAGAATTCTTTAGTTCTCCCTTAGTTTGATTGATCAGGACTATATGAAGCTTATCCTTCACCAGTTTCTCTTCAGCATCTTCTTTCAATTCAGTCCCCTGTGTATCTGATTGCTTGCGGAAATGAATTATGCTTGTCTCTTATATAGACATGATATTCCTTAATTCTTGATTATTGATTCTAGGCATGAAAAACAATCCAGCCAATTTGATTTACGGCTTTAACTCCTGATTTGTCTCGTAGTTATCTTCTTTCCAACTGTATAAATCAATTGCTTAACTGTGGTTGAATAAAAAAAATAAAAAAACCAGTCAAGTCTATCCTTAAGCTCTTCTAGCTAGATATTTTTTCATTTTCTGATCTCTTTGTTCTGTCGGTCAATTTTGCAGTTCGTCGTCGGTGACAACTACCAGTTCCGTCAGTGCAACTTCAGTTAGCTTCCGAATCTCCATACATCGAGCATCATTGGATCTTTCTCATCGGGCAACTCTATTTTTAGCTCGTCGGGCATCCTGTGATTCTGCTTCATCAGGCAACACTGTCTTCTACTCATCAGGTATCACTGTGACTTTATCTCTATCTTTACCGATGGTGTGCACTCTGTCGGTGTAGTCTGTCACTTAGTGAATACTTGAATTTTATGCATTGCTGAAAGCATAACCTCTGTTCTATTGATTCTCTGAGGTCTTTAGCATTATGTATATGACCATACAGATGATATCAAGTTGACATCAATGACAATACAAACCATTAACCGATTTAATGTCTTGCATCATCTTCAACTTAACATTATCAAACATTCAATCAGTTACATGTCATCAATCTCTCCCTTTGGCATTGATGGAAATAAGCTATATTATCACATTATACTATTTCTAATACAACATGAAATACAATTGTTGAGATTCATCAAATTACCAAACAATCTATTTTGATAATTGATAAAAATGTTTGACCGTCGGTAAGCTCTGTATTAGCTTAGATTTGATTCTTGTAGCTTTTTGTGTTTCTTCTTCTGATGTGTTGTGTCCTTTGTTGGTGTCAATTTCTCTCTCTTCTTCTTTGATGTCTCTATCTTTTGTTTGTAACTTTGATACAAAATCTCTCCCTATGGATATGATCTCTCCCTTTATGGAGTAATCTAATAAAGAATAGTTTCTGAACTATGATAATATGGATACATTCTCTCCCTTTGACAACAATGCCAAACAAATATTTTACAAATATCTGACATTCTGTCAAACAATTTCTTCTATCCATAATATATTCCTTGAATTTCCTTATCCATCATCAATATAACAATATGTTCTGGTGCTTGGTTCTGATATATACCATTCTGTATATAGATGTAGCTTTGAAGTTCATTTTCTGCTTGCATCAATCATGAATGATATTCTGATAACATATGGCTGATGCAACCTTCAGTCCTTTTACTAACTGGTAGACATGGGTTTGACCCCTAGTCTTTTTTTCAGGTACTCTAATGTATCCTTGGGTAGTGGCTTGGTGAAGATATCAGCCAATTGTTCTTTTGATTGCACATATTCAAGTATGACCTCTTTTTGTTGAACTTGTTCTCTCAAATAATGATACTTGATGGCAATGTATTTAGTCTTTGCATGCATGACTGGATTCTTGGAAATATTTTTTGCACTGGTGTTATAACAGATAATTACTGGTTCTATGATCTTCATATGCATACCTTCCAACAACTATCTGATCCATGCAATATTTGAGTAGTTTTCAGTAGCAACAACATATTCTGCTTCTTCAGTAGACTAAGAGATACATCCTTTCTTCTTGCTAATCCATGTGACAAGTTTGTCACTCATAAAGAATGCTCCTCCAGTTGTACTCTTTCAGTCATCAAGATTTCTAGCCCAATCAGTGTCGGTAAACACTTTTAGTTAAAATTTGCCTTCTCTTCTATACCATAAGCCAAATTCCTCAGTATTCTTTAGATATCTTAGAATTATTTTCACAGCAGTTATATGTGATTCCCCGGGGTTAGTAGAAAATCTAGCAACAATTCCTACTGTATGTGCAATATCTGGTCTGGTGTGTACAACATACATGAGTTTTCCAATCATTGATCTGTATAGAGTTTGATTTACCTCTGTTGTCTTGTCTTCCTTTGTTAATTTTCATCCAATAGCCATCGGTGTTCCAACAGGTTTGGAATCTTCCATCTTGAATATTTTCAGAACTTCTTTGATGTATTTGGACTGTGTAATG
>MU226234.1:2495430-2511276 GCA_018584345.1 Thuja plicata
GCTTCAATGGTTAAACTGAAACACAATGACCTATTTCTAATGCAACTTTGAATTGCAGATATTCAGATCTATTTATGTACAATACCTCTCTGATCAATGTATCAATTCAATTCCTTTGTACTTCACATTTTTTGCTCTATGATGTTGTGCTCCACTGTTTGTCGGTGTCCGCAAAATTCTTTAGCTCTCCCTTAGCTTGATTGATCAGGACTGTATGAAGCTTATCCTTCACCAGTTTCTCTTCAGCATCTTCTTTCAATTCACTCCCCTGTGTATCTGATTTCTTGTAGAAATGAATTATGCTTGTCTCTTATATAGACATGATATTCCTTAATTCTTGATTCTAGGCATGAAAAACAATCCAGCCAATTTGATTTACGGCTTTAACTCCTGATTTGTCTCGTAGTTATCTTCTTTCCAACTGTATAAATCAATTGCTTAACTATGGTTGAATAAAACAAATAAAAAAACCAGTCAAGTCTATCCTTAAGCTCTGCCAGCTAGATATTTTTTCATTTTCTGATCTCTCTGTTCTATCGGTCAATTTTGCAGTTCGTCACCGGTGACAACTGCTAGTTCCATCGGTGCAACTTTAGTTAGCTTTGAAATCTCAGTCCATCGAGCATCATTGGATCTTTCTCATTGGGCAACTCTATTTTCATCTCGTCGGGCATCTTGTGATTCTTCTTCATCAGGCAACATTGTCTTCTGCTCGTCGGGTATCACTGTGACTTTATCTCTGTCTTTACCGATGGTGTGCACTCCGTCGGTGTAGTCTGTCACTTAGTGAATACTTGACTTTTATGCATTGCTGAAAGCATAAACTCTGTTCCATTGATTCTCTGAGGTCTTTAGAATTATGTATATGACCATACAAATGATATCAATTTGACATCAATGACAATACAAACCATTAACTGATTTAATGTCTTGCATCATCTTCAACTTAACATTATCAAACATTCAATCAGTTACATGTCATCAGGGGGGTGAATCAGTATTACAACACTTTAAACATGAACTTAATAATTTCCAAATTAACAATAGGGTGATACCACAATAGTGGGTTACACTTTTTTGCCTAAACGGACATTGAAGTCTACATTTTGAGAAAAACTTTCACATTCGGATGCATATTGTTGTTAAACTGTTTGAAATCAGAAGACGAAGTAAACTAGAGTCTTTTAGGATTTTCTATCTATATTCTACATATATATATATGAATTGATTTTAATGGTTTTTGTTTTCTCCCACTAAAACTGCTATGTTGCTGAAAACGTCATTTTCAAAAAGGTACAATGACTTCATACATCATAACTTTTTTTCTAAAATAGATATCAATGAGCTTCTTTCAAATTTGGTTTTGTAACATCCATATGGAGGGCATGCAATTGGTTTGATGACATTATCATAATTATTGCATATTTTATGAACGTTTGAAGTAGAGTCAACCGTAATTTTGACATACCTTGACTGCGTAGCTGATAACTTGTTGTGTATTTATCAAAATTCAATTTTTTTTTGATAGAAAGAAGACTCGAAGCCAGAGGGCACTATTATTTTTCAATTTTTTTTCTATTTTCTACTATTTTTCATTGAACGTCAAACCTAGAAGTTTATATTCGATAAAAAACCTACATCTGATGTACGTCAAAATACATAGACCTAATTAATTCAAAATTTGTCAAATCTATATTTGTTAGAAAGCTCATTCAGAGTACTTGTGTGATGAAAAAGGAGGTGTCCCTATTCTTCCATTTGGGCCCCATGCTTGAGCCCCAAAGCCATGAAAATTGCATATTGTTGTTAGCCTTTGCAGATGGCCTCAATTTTGGGGGTTTCAATAGAAAGTACTTTTGATAGAAAGTAGTTTCGATCAAAACTAATTAGTTTTGATTGAAAGTACTTTATTATTTTAACATGCATATGGGTAAAACCCATAGAAAATATTTTTCTAGTTAGTTTCCATCAAAACTAACTTAGTTTCGATCGAAACTAAGCAAAAAAGGTAGTTTCGATCGAAACTAAGATTGTTTCGATCGAAACAATCAGGTACTTTCTATCAAAAGTGCTTGACTAAATCATCCCCCTCACAGATTTCATGAGGAATTCCTTCCTCCAAAAAAGTGTAACCCACTATTGTGGGATCACCCAATATAATTACTGAAATGAAAAGAACATAAGCACACAACACATAACTCATAACACCATGAATTATTGTCAAGGAAACCTTCGCCAAGCGAAAACCCCAGTGGGGATGGTACCCACAAATATGTATTAAAAGTATAGTGTCCCTATTAGAAGACCTAGCCTTTCTAGGAGTTGAATATTACATTAGCACATTTCCCTATTAGGGGAATACAAAACCATGTTAAAGGTATACTGAGCACACTACTCATACAATCAGAAATAGTTCTGTTACAATCAATCTTAGAAATGAACAATACAAGCATCATCTATGCTTAGATAGTTCTAGTTGTAGCTTTCATCTATCTAACATCACAATGCATCCATGCATTCCATCTGCTTCTCATTCCATCTCATTCATGCATCAATCTATATCTTCGCTTTACAAAAAGCTTTTTATATATATTACATTATCTAGACGGCTCTCTAATTCATTACAAAATAGAATTAATACTTATGCAGAGAGTAAATAAAAATTTAGATACCTTATAATACCAAAGAATAGGTTATCCATAATCCCAATTGAACTTAGCATGTTTGGATTCCATTTCATACTCCCTTAATCATCACGAATGTTCATCTGCCATGTATCTTTGTTACTCTTTCTTTGCATATCCTCAATACACTGTAACTCACTGCGGTCAACACCAAAACTCAAGTGACCTTACCTGAAGGTCATACATACCCAAAAATGTCTTCCTCTAAGCTCACATGTCACCATTCATCATATACTATATTTGTTGTCAAAAATTGTACTGCTGTACTCTATATTTCTGTTCACTGTACTTAATCATTTTGCAATTTGCATCTCCAAAACTTAAACAACTCCAAGCAATCATCATACCAGATGTGTTACCATAAATGAAAACTCTCAAGTCTCCCATATCACTCCAAAAATGAATCACTTGCCAACAGGCACATCCTGAAAATCAGGTGTCTCTTTGTATGATAGACATAACTTGCATCAAATAATAATAAAATGCAATTTAAAAAAAAAAGTATAGAATCAAGTGCACAACAATAATATGTATTTTTTTTAAAAAAAATTGGCCAAGTATATCAAAGTTAATAAGAAAATGATACATGTATGTCTTTGAGAACTATGGAGACATTGGTAAAGAAAATTAAACTTTTAAATATGTTAATGTTGTCCAAAAAGTATAAAATTATATGGCTAGAAAGCTCAGAAGATGTGTGAAATTATGGTGGTAATTTTACAAATACCCAATTGATGTTGTATAAACCCGATGACAAGGAAGTTGAGAAACCAGTCTGGAAGAACAAAAGATGTGAAAAAGGAGGGAAATGAAGCTCCTAAACCTCAGGTTCGTTATCCAAGCCTATTACCTTAGCATAACACATTCAAGTTTTTAAACATTTCAAAACCCTATCGTATTTTTAATATTTGAAAATACAATTGTGTTTTAAATGTTTAAAAACATGACACACTTTTAATGTTTAGAAACCCGGTTGAGTTTTTAAACATTAAAATATAAAGCCATACACATCTATGTAAATTTAATATCTATATATAAATATGTATATAATATGTGTATGTACATAGATATGTATATGTATGTAAAACACATGTGTGTGTGTATATGTATTGCTTCTAATTATATTGTCTATCAACTAGGCAAGCTAGGTCACCATATTTAGTTGGCGATGAAGTTTTAGAATTGGGAAAATGCTTTGACAGAGGTGGAACTACTGAAAAACCTCACCCACTTGGAAATACCAGTGGATTTGACTTATCTATGAGTAATGTGCTCAAGAAGCAGTGAACATTCCCAAGCTAAAACCCATCACTGCATATTTTGAAGTCATAAAAAGGCTTTAAAATAACAAATGGTTGACATTCCCAAGATAAAACCCCTACCTAATCTCTCACTATCTCTCATAATCTCTTCCCCTCTAATTACCATCTATCTCTACCCCATGTCTCTCATCCTCTTTCCCTTCTCTCAGTTTGTCTCTTACATCTCTCCTCCCCCCCCTAATTACCCTCCTCAATCTCCCCCCTCCTCCTCTCACCATCCCATCCATTCCCCCCTCTCATCATATTCATCACCTCTCTCTCCTCTCTCATATTTCTTGGTGACAATTAGAAATGTGAAATCATAGGTAAGGGAGATATAATCTTTCATTTGAAAAATGGAAATAAATGGATTTTAAAGGATGTGAGGTACGTTCTATTGTTAAAAAGAAATTGAATATCAGTGTGCCAACTTATTTCTAGTGGGTGTAATGTTAAATCCTCTTTAGATACTTGGAAATTAACCAAGGGATTTTTGGTGCTTGCTAAGGGAAAGAAGCTAGGTAATATTTATATTTTAGAATGCCATTGTAAAGTGGGAGCTACAATGATAGTCATGGACAACAGTTTAAAATATTTGCATCAGAGGCTCATACATATGAGAAAGAAGGGGCTTGAAGTTATGCTTCAATGGGACCAACTTCAAGGCTTAAAATCTATTGATTTGGAGTTATGTGAGCATTGCCCTTATGGAAAACAAAGCCTGATGCAGGAGCTTCCAAGGTTCATAACTTTTGACTCGAATGTGGGTTTTTGCTCAAGTTTTACAAGCAGATGCATTAGGAGGATTTAGTTGGATTGATAATGAACATAGCTCAATTGGTGGCCGTTTCAACCTTTTTCGGGAGCCAGGAATATCAGCTTGGTCTCCGAATTTGGCTTTTCTTGTTTTTTTTTTCAGTTTTTTAGAAAGTTGTTTTTGTAATAAATCTGAAATTGTGTCTTTGATTTTGTGGATTAATTGGAAATTCATCTTTCCTTAGTTAGGGTCTTTTCTTGGGAAAAATTAGGATTCACATGATAGTTTTTGGAAATTTCCAAAAATGGAAAAAAACTATTTTTTTCTATTTTTCCCAAAAATTTGCCAAATATGGTAATTTTCAGAATTGTAATAAGTAGGAGTTTTATTTTATAGTAATTTGGAGAAGTTTAATGAAGAATTCAAATTCTACAATTTTGTTGTGTATTTTCTGAGTTATTATTCTTGAGGGTTTTGAGGCTACATCAGAGCCAGACCAACTTCTTGAGGACAAGCCATGACAAAAAAACTACTCCCTTGGAGTTTGTGCATTATGACATCTTTGGACCTACTAAGATAACCTCTTTTTGAGGTGCAAATTATTTTGTTACTTTCCTTGATGATTGCACTCGCAAAGTTTGGATTTATATGTTAAATACAAAATCAGAAGTATTTTCAAAATTTAAAATTTTTAAGGCTCTTGTTGAAAAGTAGATTGGACATAAAATTAAATGTCTTAAAATTGACAATAGGGAATATTTTTGCTCTTCTAAGTTTGAAAATTTTTGTGCAGAAAATGACATTCACAGAATTAAAGTGGTTCCGTTCACCCCTCAGGAAAATGGTGCAACTGAGAGGTTAAATTAGATGAATCTTGAGAGAGCTTAGTGTATGCTCTCCAATGTCAGTTTGGAAAAAGAGTTTTGGGCATAGGCATGTAATATTGCAATTTATTTAATCAACTGCACTCCTTCATCTTGTTTGGACTTTGATGTTCCGGAGGAGAAATGGCTTGGGAAAACAATTTCTTATCCCCATTTGTATGTGTTTGTCTATGGAGCATTTGTGCATAATCCAAAGGATCAGTGAACAAAGCTTGTTAGTATTAAGAGATCCAAGATTACTGGGGGCGAATCAATAATCTAACAATCCCAAATTTTTATTAACCATTCAACCAATATCAATAAACATCCATTGCATGAAAAACTAAACAATAAGAATGAACATCCACAACCATGTAAAACAATAACACCAAATTTTTCCTCGTGGAAATCCAACTGGGGAAAACCAAGTGCGAGGATGGTACCCACTAAAATCTATACTCTTCTGAAGTACGCATGATTAAGAGCTTAGCCTTGTTAAAATATTATAAATGCTTGGTTAAGAGAAAGAACCTATTAGGAGTCACCCGGTTAAGGGATTTGCCTCTATCCCTATTAGGAGATTTACCATGTTAGGAGTAACCTAGTTAAAGGATTTCAAACCCTAATTAAAGAGTCACCTAGTTAAAGGATTTACAATTCAGACCTGTTAGGATCTACCCGGTTAAGGGATTTAGCTTGATGAAGCTGTTAGGAATCAACAAGTAAATGATATGAGAAAGTAGCACTCTTTGCTAATATAGATCTAGTTCAAGCTCAATCATTACTTCTCATAAAAACAATATTTTCTCTTCTCTTGATCACACCTTTGCATCCACGATCTACACTTGTACTTTTCATCATTTTAGATATTTATACATTACAAGTTCATTAGGGTAATTAATTACCTTACAAAATGTTTTACAATCTTTCCCGCTCAATGAAGAAACCCTAAAATTTGTTAACCATCTAAAATACTCTCAAACAAGCTCAAGTCGACCTTCAAATCTATCACACATTGATTTGACAAAGAAAATTCAAACCACAATATACTTTCCCATATTCTTGCACAACCTCCAAGAAATCTGATCATAATGATCATGAAAATGCCAACCCATCAATCCTCATCAATCTTGAACATCACCACGATCCCTAGAACACATAATCACTTACTACAAAATGGTGCATCATCACCGATCAAGGGTCTGACCGACTGTTCTAAGAACATCTTTAAATTTTTACTAAACGACCTTTTGTCACTTGAAACTTTTCCTTTTTGTCATCAAATCATGATGCGGTCATAACAAAAACCCCATAACATATTTGAGATAAAATTATTATGACCACAACATCTGAGTCCAAACCTATTGGAAACAATTATCAAATCATTCCTTCATGGCCTCATCCTCTTCTTCCTGTTGACCTATCAACCTTCAATCAATCATAACTCACACCATTCATAAGATCAACTTGTGTGGCTATAGAAATAGCATCTAGAGACATCAATTAGTCTTCCTTTATGATCACACACACCAAATATTAGTAAAACTTTGGATTCAACCTCTTGACATACATTAGTATAATAGGCACACTATCAACCAACAAATATTAAGTTGACATCATTGACAACATAAAAAATGAGAAACCTATCATTAGTTTGATACCATAAAACACTAAACTTTATCTCTACATCAATTATGCCAACAATCTCCCCCTTTGGCATTGATGGCAACACCAACAATACCAAGTAATATTCTAGAGCATCTAGATACCAAAATTGTTGCTCCCTTAGCTGATTCATCCTGACTTTCTCTTCTCGTGCTCTTCTCCCCAACTTTTACTCTTTTATGCTATTTTCCCCCTTTAACAACAATGCCAAAGGCACAAGAGGCCCAATATATCGCAATAAATCTACTAGATTGATGCACCAAAAGCATCTTAGTTCTGTTCAGGTAGGGGCATAACCCCTAACTTACCTCTAAGTTACTCAAAAGTATCCTTAGGTAGTGGCTTGGTGAATATATTTTCTATCTCCTAAAACTGATCCACGTGCTTGTAGACCTTCCCAAGATGGTCCTTGTGCACTTCACAGATCTCTAATATCCCTCATGAGGTCTGAGATATCGCTCTCCAAAAATTGCTGCCCAATTTGGCTTAGTGCACCTTGGGAACACTTCGGTCTGACATGTGTCAAAATGTTCTTGATCCTATGTGAGAAAAAAAAGCTATCCACTAGCATTTACCAGGCCAACTAGAGCTGATGGAGCTGATGGTTTTCTCCCACGATGAACGATTCTTGATGATATTGAATTGTTAGTGGTATATTTGAAATTTGAACTGTGAAACTAATTATGACTAAGTTAGTCAACACTCTACTAAAATTAAATTATTTTTAATATTCAGCCGCCCATCCCAACAACCCAAAAAATCAAACTTTTTAAGTCTTCTGACAACCCAACTCCATTACCATACACAACACATGTTCCGTGCCTCAATACACTTAAATGAATACAACATATTATGAATAAATATATCAATGTTATCAAAAGTCTGACATATAGAATTACTCAAAATCTTAGATACACAGCTATATAAAAAAATAAGTGTCATTTCCGCTCATAAAGTGTATAAGTTTAACACATGGTACTCAATGACATCTACATTCCAATCCTTGCATTCAGAGGGCACAAGAAAAGTTAATAGAGAAAAAATAAGTTTATAGGTTGACAAAAATATTATGAATGTATAAGTAAGTAAATGAACCAAAGAACATGAGTTACACTTACCTACTAAAGTGTACCTGAAGGGTCATCTCTTTGCTTTAGGGTATTCAATATTGCTTCATGATCAACAACACTAATAGTCCAAAGTTCTTTTGTCTTTGGTTTTCCTTGATGTTTGAACAACTTAACATTCGTTGCTATAACAAGGTGTGAATACATGAGAATGGTTTTGTGCTTCTTGTAGTCTTCAAACGCAAGAATGCCATTATTTCTAATCATGTATATGTGCAACCATGTTCCCGCAACATGTGATCATGTTGGATATGTAAACATATCATCATCTGTCATCAGTTGTGCAAGTTTCTGATTTCCTCGTACACAACGTGCTAACCAGTAATCCAATCTCTCATCATTTCCATGTGGTGCAACCAATGCAAAAACATGTCATGGTTGTAGAAGATATGAAATATGGTCATATTCAAGTGAACAATCCATTTCATCATTTATTACATATAGTGTGACAGATAAAGGAGTTAGATAATGTGGAACCCACGTATCAACCCACTCACTTGACTCACATTGATCCCAATCACACTAAAGACACCTTGGACAAAAACAAGCCAACTCTCATCTCCAAATGGTCCATGTACTAGCATCTGAGCTTCAAAATGAATGCATTTTTGAAGAATATTTCATGGTTTGACAATCCAACCTATCTCCTATTTTGCCCAACTCAACCAACCAAAAGAATTCACGCACCACTAAATCAAGAGTCCCCCCTATGACAATGCTTAAGTACACCAATCAACAATAGAACGAGCATCAAGGAGTTCTGCACCTTAAATCCTCAATTTCTCCTTAACTAGAGATCTCTTTATACATCCACCTGGTCCACCATGCTCCCCATTTCCATGACTGACCTCAAAAAAACTCCAAATATGAGGTACACCTCTCTCTACATGTATTCTACACAACCAATAAAACATAAAAGCATTTTTGAACTGACATGTGCAGTTATTTGACCAAATGAGATGTATATACATAGCAATATCATTGTCCCTCACCCACTCAAAATAATTCTCAAAGGAATGTTGGACATATTTGTGAGAGTGAGATCTATCATCACTCATATAAAAATGGTATTCTCTCATTATCTTTCGGTCATCTTTTGTACTATCAGGGGAATGTCTATATATTATGTGCACAAAATAGAAACCTGAATAGAATTGTAATAATGAGCTTGCAACTCATTTTGGGGCTGCAATGTATAGTTATATGCAAAGTCAACGCCATATATAATAGTGCCAATCGGGAAAGTGTCCTTACAAATCTTGTATTGTTGATCCAACCACTAAGGCCTGTGACTATGCCTTACATATTTGTAAAAAATGATTCTCCCTGAAATCTGAAATAAAATCAGCTACATTGCATTCGTTTGTAACCAAATCACATCTAGAGCTTTCACCTCCACTTTTCAATATATATTTAACGGTTTCATATTTTTTTTTGGACAATTATCTTTCCAAAATCATGTTCGCAACCCTCATGAAAACGTGAAACAAACTTCACTATCCCACCACACTCTAAGCACTTGTCATTTAAGAAATCTTGTCTATAAAAGAAACATCCATCATCTCTAGGACAGAAAAAATGATCTAGCAAGTCTCTTGATGATTTTGGAAGAGCACTTGCACCACACTCCTCCAACATTTCACTAGCATGCAATGTAAAATGAATGGATCATAACAATTCATGGTGCATTGAAAACTCCACATGATATTTGCAACAACAAGTATTTCGAATCTTAAGAGGCACACAAAAAAAAGGTTTGAATGCTTTGAAATCTCTTTGTGGTATTTGCAATGTTGGATGTGTCTCATAATTTTTTTTGAGCAACATTGTTTGACTCACCTCCAAATAATGTTTTGGATGCAGGGTGCGGTCTCGAATGCCAATTCTCAACTTCAAGACATCCTTCACATTTGGTGACACTCTTGAGTTAGATTTCCAAAACAGGTGAATTTGATCCTTCACACCATCGATAAGCTTATTATCACAGCGTGGAAGTATCCCACCATAAGCTCATGTATCATTTTGGAGAGGATCATCAAGTCTTTCTCTTCTTGCAAGTGCTCTATCCAAAGTTTTATGATTTAGGTTCAAGTCAACACAAGTTTGTCTCATCAAACGAGCCTTTCTCAAATGATGACTTACTAAGGAGGTTGTAATAGCCCTCCTAGTGGCTCTCTTTTCTTTTTCCATGGTAGTCTTCCCAATGGAATTGAGAGAACTAAAAATATTTCTCACAATAGTAGCATTCCTCTCCTTTTTCTTGTTCACACTAATCTTCAATTTGAATAGCATAGGTCTCATCTTATGCATCTTTAACAACTTCAAAAACATTTTGACATTGCTCAACCAATGTCTTGTGGCTAAAAAAATGATCAAAAAGTTTTGAAACCCACAACCGAATGGTTCTTTCTGATCTCTTGCCATCAAAATTTCTCATTATGTTCTCATCAATTTCAAGTAACCATTTTGTTATTCTGGAAGGTCTCAAATTTGAAGTTTTTCTTTCTTCCTCCCAAGGGACTTCACTTCATATAATTTCGAGATGTGTAACATTGATTTGGTTCTTGTGTACCACTATCATTGTCAATTCCTTCATATTCAATCAGTGGATTGTCATTTTCAATGTCCACACTTCCATTGTCCACATCTACATGTTCATTTTCAAATCCTACATTTTCATCTTCAATCCATACATTCTCATTTTCAATATTATTGTCATAAATCATTTCAAATTCTTTTTCTTCTTCACTTGAAACCACATTTAAGGGTGGGCCTATGCCTTCATCTTCATTAATATTTAACATACCTTGTCTCTTGTTCCAATGGGCAACCCTATCCATTTCTCTATACGCTTCAATCTCTTCATTTGTGAGCTTCCTCTTCCGTTTATGCTTTCGAGGACTAATACTCCCCATGGTGAGACCAAAAAGGTGATGCAAAAACCTTTAATAATAGAGAAATTCCAACAAAAAGGGTGTAAAAAGTAGTTTTTTCTCTTCCACTAGTGCAATCCCGTGATATTCTCTGCAAAAAATGTGGTTCTCAGACCGAGGGACCCAGAGAATCATTTTTTTGTTATGGATGCCATTACAACAAATCGGATATCTGATATTATTGGATATTTGATATTATTGGATATTTGAAATCTCCTGCTCAAATTTTGCTTCCCCTCAAATTTACAATTTTAAACCTTTTCATTTTCATCCTATTTTGAATATTTATTTTACTTTTTCATAACTATTATAAATTTATTTTTATAATATTAATATTATATTTTCATAATATTAATATTACTCTCTCTCTCTCTCTCTCTCTCTCTCTCAGGTATTATTGTTATAATATAAATATTAATAAATATTTAATATTAATATTATACTATTGTACAATAGAGAAATAAATAATAATAATATAATACTAATTTATATAATATAATACTAATATAAATAATTATATAATACTAATTTGATAATACTAATGCTAATGAAATTTATTATATATAACATAAAAAAACAAAAATTGAAAAATTAAAAAAAAAAACATTGAAAACATTGGGCGGGATATATCGGATATCCGAAAGTATTAGATATTCGATAATATCAAACATCTGATATGTTTTCGGATATCTGATTAGCCTTGGGTTTTGGCTCTGCAATGCCAAACGTGGATGGTCAACCCAAAAGACGTGTTCACCATATTTCGTATGATTTTCAGACTTCTACCTTGTAGCTGACGACCTTTTTTTCACCCGAAATTGATGAAACAAAAAGGGTTTCTTAAAGAAATTATCAGCTTTCCATCAATATAATTGTTGTTGAATTTTGAGGTTAGTAAGTAATTACTACTTATTTTCTAATTGAATTATCTTTAAAGTCCTAATTGGCAGACTGATTGAAAAAAAAACTATAACTTTCAAACGGTTTAACCTTTTGAAATCCGAAAGATGCGTCACATTCTATGCTTCGCCTACTATAAGAAAAAAAAAGTTTCAATTTTGTAAAGTTTAGAATTATTTACGGTGGTCAGACACAAGAGTTTTTTATTTTGAATAAGTTGTAGCAGAAAATTCATAATTAATTATTTATTTCAGATAAAATTACACAAAAAATATGTGTCACATCCAGGCATGAGTCTACTACTTATATCTATAATCTTTTAAAAATATATCATCATTTGATTATGACTAAGGTGGTCAGACATACACGTACTTTTTATCTTTTTCCTAAATTTTTTGTACTACTGCATTGAAATCTAAAGTTTTCAAAACTAGTTTTTTTTTTTTTTCAGATAAGGGCTAGTAATTTAGAAACTACATTCAGTTTCTACAGATTGTGTTCTTACAAATTTTTAACATAAGGTTGATAAGATGTTCAACTTTTTATGTCAAGTTGACTAACCCTAATTTTCTCATTTTCATTGCCACTTAAGGCCATAGCTTGGCATACCATGACCCTGCACATACCCTTGTCCTTCTTTATATCCTCTACATATTTTATTCTCCTCTATTTCTTCTCTATACATTTTCCATATCTTCTCTTCTCCCCTTTGACATCAATGGAAAAGGCATAAAAAAAGTAGAATACATAACAAAATCGTTCCACTGCTTACCAAAAATTATACCATCTTTAGCACATCTTGGAATGAGCTCTCCAAGATCTTCACTTCCTCTAACCAAGTCTTCACCTGTATCTGACTCACAAGACACTAATACATTTGGGCATCTTTTCCGACGATAATTTCTGACGGAGGGGCAAATTTTGTGAAATTGGTGGTTTTTTTAAATTGTTCCTGATATCGTCGTAATTCTAACAGTTGCAGGCACACATTAAAAAAAAAGACAGATGATCAAATTCATTTTTATTTTATCGCACAAAAGCAGTGCCCCAAAGGACGTAGCTCTGTGCGCTGAAGCCAACCCCATTCCTTGGAAGCCAAATGTCGTGAAGCCGTGAAAAGTGGTACATACAACACATACTGAGAATTCATAGGTACATCCTTTTCTATGCAGAAGACATCTTCTTCCTATCATGAAGTGAAATATTTGCATAGTTTATTGTCAACTGTGATTTCTCTGTGACGTTAATGTTCGAACCCACATATTTTTTTTTACATATTTGTTTCTTTTTTTACAATGTGCATCATCATACAAAAATAAAAAGGGTTTCTTTTATGCATATTTTATCTCTATCCGCGAACCATAGCCTTTGTATTTTTAAATATATGTATCATTTTTGGGCTTCGAGGCTATGGTTTGGTATAAGAAACCCTTAGTGAATGAGTTTAGAATTGTCAAATGTCGTGACTTGTGCATGGATTGGTAAAAACTTCAACCTATTTTTTATTATAGATATCCTATATATTTGACATGAGTTGTGGTTTTTCTTTCACTATCTTGGCATACTTGGGGTTTTAATGCTTCTAAACTTACTGTGGTTCTTGATGCCTTATTATCAATTTCATTTATGTTGGTCACTATCCAATGTTTTTTTTACAGCGACATGGTCTCCTCTTGTTGTTACTGCATCAAGTGATAAGTCCTAGATGACCTTTCCCAAATTAACTACTTGGAAAGGACCTTGTCCCATATTATTTTCCTTAAGATGACTATATAAGTCATTGTTTCTCATATTTTATTATGACATGTTGTCTTTGGAATCATTTTGATTGTCACCTACAAAGGCTTTTATATGCATTCTTCTCTTCTTTATAAATGAATTGAGCAAGTCTTATATAAAGGCTCCAAGTATAATGAACGACCCAGATTGATTTTAAATTAATAACCAAGATTATGCCAACACAAACATAATTAGGGTTTTCCCTAACTACCACTTACAAGAATTAAATGTCAACCAATTACAATAAGGAACCTATCCATGGACCAATGAAAAAATTACATTTTTTCAATACATATCCTTTTAAGGATTGACCAATGAGAAAACTCAGTAGGTGTAATACATTAAATGCATTTCTCTTTCCACTTGGAATAACTAGAATGGTGGTAATGAAGTGTGCCAAAATAGCATGTTTATCTTGTTTGAACTCCATCTTTCCATCCTCTTTGTCTTGGAAATATTCTCATTGAAGTGTTCTTGAAACTGCTTGTACTTAAAATAACTTTTAACATGATGTCTTGGCTTTCTTTCTTCTTCATGAATTTGTACTTGTAGATTTTCATCTTCTCTTAAAATCACAGTATCTTTGCATTTGACTTGCATCTTGACTTTCCAACCTTAAAGTCCTTCCTATACTTTATATGACATTTGTAATTTCATGTCAGTTTTTGAACTTACAATCATCCTTTCACATGAAGGGGCTTGACCTTCAATATCTTCTTGCTCTTAACAACATCATTACCTTCATGTGACATGGGTGCTACCTTATGATTAGAACTGTTGTTGGAAAAATAAGAATATATGTCATACCTTTTTGTCATATTTTCAACATTTCTAAGAACCTCTTCTAGATCTATATCCACTAGGTGTATGCTCAATTGAATCTCCCTCAAAGACAACTCATGATCTCCATGATTCAAGTTGTGTGTATACTCAATAATTTTAGAATCATACTTGTCCCCAAGCCTATGCAAATATGAAAGATCATTGTGCTTTACCATTATACTCCTAAATTTTTTTGCCATATGATACTCTTAAATTTTTTCCTTGCAAATTTTTTAATTTTTTCATTATCATCCAAACATTCTTATATATATTAACATCTTATGTTTCCATCCATACACTATTTTGCTTCATTCACTTTTTTCTTCTTCTGCCTAATCTTAACAACCAAATCATAAGGAAAGCCTCTAAAGAAAAGATATTCTATTTTATAATTAGAAAAACAAACACAACATTCATTGATTGGATTCTTTTCAACTACAAGCTCCCTCCATTCAACATCTCGTTTACATCTGGCAAAAAATAGCGAGAACAACCATTTTGAAAAGAGCATGTAAAAATTCTTATATCCTCATCCCCACCCCGATCAAATTCTTATCAGTTCAAATCCTCAATATCTGGAACTATCACAACCAAGACAAATAAAACTCTTGTGGATTTGAGGAAATATCCAACAACCAGAACAATGGCGAGGGGCAAAAAGGACATGGAAATGTCGAAGCAAGGTTACATGCCAAGTTTCTAAGTCATGGGATTTTTTCGAGCGACTCAAGGTACGTAACGTACTAGAATAAGAATCTGAAATGAATCTCTCGAGGATATGCATCTGGGATTTATGTTTTAAATGCCAAAATGTTTAGTAATTCTAGTTTGATATTTTAGATAATTTGAAGACCTGGATTGTTGATTAGATTCTAAACTTAATTCCATTTTTTAGCTGCATACACACACACACACATATCTATATACATACATATGTATATATATACATACATATGTATACATATGTATGTATGTATACACACACACACACACATATATATATATGTATATGCAT